>CM037784.1:1715072-1765072 GCA_021229015.1 Solen grandis | reverse complement strand
GATAGTTGAACATTATACATAAAGATTTTTGAAAATTATGACCCTCTGTCCCCCACCCCATAATGCATGTGAGAGATGTTTTGGAATGTGATTGAAAGCAACTTCTGACATTGAAATATTTATTAAGTCCTGTTCTTTATTTGTCACATAAACACATTTATGAGAGATAGTTGTTGAACAATATTAGTTGAAATTGATTGTAGTTTATACCAGTGAAAATTATTCTGAATTAAAGGTCATGACTTGACAATACTTTTCGTTCAAAAAATCGATATGGACACCATAATTGCCGATTTCAGAGGATATAATTTGGTCATTGTATGGAGATCAGACAGGGAGATGCTACGTATAGACCTTTAAAGTGAATTATCCATCGGGAAGAAAAAATTTGGTCTTTGAAGACAGAAGTCATTGTAAAAAAGGGGGTCATTAATTTTGACTGTATGTGAATATAAAGCTAGTTTTAAACATAATTAATGCATAGTTTATTTTATGTGTTCCAAAGGTTTATCAATTGTATTTAAGTAAAATTTCAGATATAAATGTATGAACTTCAAAGTGAAAGGATTAAGCTTGGCTGATAACACTTATTGAAATGCTTTGAATTGAAATTTACAATGCCTTTCATTAATATGCAACTTATAATCTTGAAATTACTATCTAAAGACATACAAATATGCTGTTAAGCATTGCAACACGAGTGCAGCTATTGTTCACATCTCACAATCTCACCAGACTTAACAAAAAGAATTGTGATGTCATTCACCCGCTTCCGTCATTCCGTCAAAAAATAGTTGCTGGTTATTAGCTTGAGTAAATTAAAGGTGAACCATAAACTAAATTTATCATTTCCCAAAAACCCTCCAATTTAATAAGATGAATCATGAACATGATTAACACTTAAAAGTATGGTACATGCTGATAGATAAAGCTGGTAAATGCTTATAGATAAAGCTGGTAAATGCTGATAGATAAAGCTGGTAAATGCTGATCGATAAAGCTGGTAAATGCTGATAGATAAAGCTGGTAAATGCCGATAGATAAAGCTGGTAAATGCTGATAGATAAAGCTGGTAAATGCCGATAGATAAAGCTGGTAAATGCTGATAGATAAGGCTGGTAAATGCTGATAGATAAGGCTGGTAAATGCCGATAGATAAAGCTGGTAAATGCCGATAGATAAGGCTGGTAAATGCTGATAGATAAAGCTGGTAAATGCCGATAGATAAGGCAGGGACATGACTAAATGACCCTGGACATAATTAGGACTGAAATGAGACCCAAATTATTTACCTGGGTACCTGTTATACTATTACCTGTGTGTATCCATATTGATTCAGTAATTGCATCAATACTACATGGATTTTATCTACCTAAAACAAGTCCATTTTGAAGAATTTGAGTATAGAATTCTGTTAAAAGATATTATGAAATGGCTTTTGACGAGCTGTTTGAGCACAAAGTCATATGATAAAATATAGAGTATGTGAGATGAACATAATTAGATGTACATAATCTGTTCTTCTTTAAGTGAAACGAAAATGTCTGGTTATCACTTGATTTAGAGAGGTTTTAATGTTTGCTTCTGCAAGGTAAGCTAGTGCAGAAATTATTTCTTTCTGGGTTCAGAAATGGCAGAAAAATAATTTGTGGAATAAAACATAATTTTTTTAAATGGTACATTATTGACGTCTTTAAAATGAGCCAAACATGTTTCTTTTCAGGACATTAGTTTGTTTCCAAAGGATTACTTAAAACTTGTTCAACATTGAATTTCAGCTACAAGTGAACCAGCACTGTATTCTACCTGGAAGCCCTAGTGTCAATCTCAGGAAGAGGTCTTTGAGGAGGTGAGAATTCAATAGCCAACATTGAATACTTATTAAGGGGCAGAAATGTATTGTTAAATCTTAGCTTGACATACCAAAGTCATGAAAAATGGTACTGGTATAGCCCTCAGTTTTGACATTACCAATTCAGCAATTTGTTTAACCTTAATTAAGCAACTACCTCTGTTAAGAGGTCACTTTTTCTAAGTCTTGTTTCTATAGTGACTGCTTAAAACAGGTTTGATTGTTCTTGTTTATGTTATAGCTTCTCTGCCTGTGTGTCAGTCCACACAACAAGTGACACACAAGTCCCAATGAACACTGCTGTGTTAAGCTACTTTAAGTTTATAAACTAATAGGCCAATGGCTTACATGTATTATAAAAATAAACTTAAACTAGACTTCTTTTGTTCTGGACAAAAGAAAGGGCTTTCTGCGCTGCAAACCTTGTCAAACCTGATCATACTGATTTATTCTGAATTAAAGGTCATGACTTGACAATACTCCTCGTTGAAAAAATCGATATGGACACCATAATTGCCGATTTCAGAGGATATATTTGGTCATTGTATGGAGATCAGACAGGGAGATGCTACATATAGGCCTTTAAAGTGAATTATCCATCGGGAGGAAAAACTATGGTCTTTGAAGACAGAAGTCATTGTGAAAAAGGGGGTCATTAATTTTGACTGTATGTGAATATAAAGCTAGTTTTAAACATAATTAATGCATAGTTTATTTTATGTGTTCCAAAGGTTTATCAGTTGTATTTAAGGTCATGAAAAATCCTTGCTCCCAATGGGGTTGGACCCCACAACCTTTGGATCCAGTTGTTTGTTACAATCTCATTAAGATTAGCTCTTCATTTTCGCTTCTATACTAACATCCTTAAGAAGGTCAACTGAAATTGACCTTCAAGTCCCGACTACTTATTAGGAAATAATATTGATATTTTCTATATAGGGGTTTCAAAACAGTTAGAATTAGAAAATATTGTGGTGATATCCGCAAAATAAGGATTTCTGTACCCTTTGCTAGTCAATGATTAGTTTGTGTCTACCTTTAATGCAATTTCATTAGAACCTAATTATGACCAAAAAACACACTTTTAACGCAGTTAAAACGCACTTAAGTGCGTTTTTAGTGTATTTTATCTGATCAAAAACACTTTCACCGCAGTAAAACGAACTTAAGTGGTTTTAAGTGTATTTTATCTGACCAAAAAACACACTTTTAACGCAATTAAAACGCACTTAAGTGCGTTTTTAGTATATTTTATCTGATCAAAAAACACTTTCACCGCAGTAAAAACGAACTTAAGTGTGTTTTAAGTGTATTTTATCTGACCAAAAAACACACTTTTAACGCAGTTAAAACGCACTTAAGTGCTTTTTGTGTATTTTATCGATCAAAAAACACACTTTCACCGTAAAAACTTAAGTGCGTTTTATGTGTTATTTTTTCTTCATGAAAAAAACATTTCCAGAAAAAACACTTAAGTTGTTTAAGTGAATTTTTCCAGATAAAAAATGCACTTTTGAACAGAAAAAAACCACACTTTTTGTAGATTTATATTCACTCTAAACGCAGTCGGTAAGAAAAAATTCACTTAAAACGCGGTGCCAATACTGCAGCGTTTTACACGGATTAAACATGCATAATACGCGCGTTTAACGCGCGTTTTATACACTTATGGCTTAATTGAAGCTGACACTTGTTATCAAAACATGTCATCCCTGTAGTAGTGACTCATGACTTTGAAAATTTGTTGTTATTGAGGAGTGCAAAATAAATGATAAATGTGTAAATTAGCCTGATAACCATGTTGTCAGCCCTAATAACTATCAAGATTTGTAGGGAGAAAAATTGCAGGGAGATATATTCATAGTTTAGCCTGGCCAATTTCAGCTGCAGCATTCCATATAAAAAAACACCCATAAATATTTCAAAGTCATATTATTGCTTTGATACTTTGAATACTTGTTCAGCAACATATATGCAATGAATAAAAAAGAGCAGACACAGATTCATGTATGGCCCTTGAAATATTAAGCATGGCTTTTTATTAAGCAATCATATTCAAGCTTTATAACAATGTTTATTTCCATTAGATCTTGGCCAAGTTCAATTATGGCTGATATCGGCTTATTAGGTCAGGAGTTATGCCCCTTTTAATATTAAAAAATGCCAATTTCCAGTTTGTTTGCACTCTAGCATCTTCATTTTTTGAGCAATCATCTTCAAACTTTATGAGAATGTTTATTACCATAATATCTTGTCCAAGATTGAGTTTGGCTGATATCGGCCTATTAGGTCAAGAGTTTTGCCCTTTTTAATATTAAAAAATGCCAGATTTCACTTTGTTCGCACTCTAGCATCTTCATTTTTTAAGCAATCATCTTCAAACTTTATGACAATTTTTTTTTTTACCAAATTCGATTATTGTTGATATTGGCCTATAAGGTAAGGAATTATGCCCCTTCAAATATTAAGAAATGCCAATTTTCAATTTTTTGCACTCTAGCACCTTCCTTTCTGAAGAAATCATCTTCAAACTTTAAAACTATGTTTATAGCCATATTCTTTCGGCCAAGTTCGATTATGGCTGATATTGGCCAGTTAATTCAGGAGTTATTCCCCATTTAATGTTTAAATTTGTGTCAAGTTTGACATCAAATTTCGACCACAGGCATTGTTTAGTTTGTAGAATTATAAATGATTCTTTGGATTATATATTAAGTACAACTATGCTATGATTTAGTAACTTGTACAGGCAATGAAGGCAGTTTTTCTCAGTCGAGCATCTTTAGGGCCATCTTGTCCCTCTTGTTTCTAAGAATATGACTTCACATCTTTATTGATACTAGGTACACATGTACATCATAATATGATCTTTTTAAAATTTATGCAAATTAATGGCTGCAACCTATATTTCATGATTGGGTGAACATTGAAAAATTGGTTTTTCTGGTCCAGGTTTACCTTTGCATTTAAGTTTTTTTCTCTATGAAGATGACTTCACATTTTTATGAAACAAGGTACATAAAATTATGTACATCATGATATGATCCATTTATTATTCATGAAGATTTATGGGTAACTCTCTACAAATGTTGCTTAAAAAAACTTGGTTGATTAAAAATAAAAGAAATCATCTTTGATTTAATTTTCAAATCATCATTTTATTGCCTAAAAATGCTTTGATTTATTAACATTTTCTCTAAAACCACTGGACAAAATTTGATAATATTGGCAGGAATGATTCTTGGGTGAACCTTCACAAAAATTGCTAAAATTAACTTGATCCATGCATGTAGAACTCAGATGCATTTTGATTCGTAAAAACCAGATCTGGGGGTGGGGCTAATTTGCCTTATATGTATATAGTGAAAACTATAGAGACCTGTTCTATGATGAACTTATACAACTTTAGTCGAGCCTTACAGATCACACAGCAAGTTAAATTCATAAATCTGTCCTTGGTATTGGAAAAATGTATGTCCCTTTTGTGCACAATTGTTTTTTCCCTATCAAAAAGGAAACTTCAAGGGGTGGCTTCATTGTATTGTTGTATAAAACATACCTTTGTGTATTAATAACTACAAGTTAATGATTTGAGTTAATAACTTCTTTATTTGAACATTGATTCCATTTAGTGTGACAAGGCCTTCTCCAGTAGGGGATTTCTATTACTTGTTTTCCCTAGTTAAATGGTGGCTAATTACCACCTTTTTTTAATAGCCACAAATGCTTAAGATGCCTTGCTGATTTGCCTATTTGATACAACAAGTTTAACTGTATCTCTCCGCGCTTAGTGCGGATCTATGCTTGTGATTCTGCATTAATGAATATGAGTAGAATATTCTAAAGAGACGTTTAATCATAACCGTATCTGCTTTTTATGTGTTCTTGTTTGTTAACATGTTTACTTTTACCTTTTACTCCGTAAACATCCATTTTAAGCATAAACAATATATCCCTGAGATTTATAAATTAGAAAAGCAACCAAAAAGATCTACTCCTGTACTACTCCTGTAAAAAGAAAGAAAAGTTGTGCTTTACATGTTTGTAATTAGTCTAAAGTAGTTCATGCGTAATTTTGTATGATGGCGAGTGAGGTTTCTCCAAGAGCATTTCTTAACTTTGAAATAAGTATGCAAGCATTCACGTAATTTCAACAATCAAGTCAATTTCTACACTAAAGTATCAACAGATAGAATACATAAATCAGGTCTTGGTGACTTTTCTCAGCGCTTTGATTTTAATATGTTTGTCTGCAACATCGCTCAAACTTTTTACATAATAAATGAAATAGCTGATTGTTATTCAGTACATAATCACTTGTTATCTGCAGTTCTAGTGAGAAAATGTTATTGTATATCTTGTTGATTTCTCTTTTGTTTCAGATGTCCACTCACTCCAGGAAGTTGGACCTGGACCTAATTACAAGATGACTGCATCAAAGATAAGTGGTTTTGATTTAATAGTTTACTATCTCATTCCCATCACTACCTTTTTCATCTCTCTCCTTTAACCTTTCTGCACTCTCATCCTGTCCCTAATATCCCATTTTTTTTCTTTTACAGTTTGCAGCTTATCTTTATTGTTTCTTGTTTATGTGTTAGGATTGTTTGGGTAAAAGTAGGTTGGGGCAGACTGTACAGAGCTACTAGGGCCAGGCATAGTTGGTGTAGAGGTAAGCTTGAGTCTACAGAGAGCCCCGCTGTCTCTCCGGTGTGTGTCTGAGGCATCCATGTGATGATGTTGGCATGCTCACTTCTCTTCCTTTGGTCTCCAAGGAGATTTCAGTAGATTTAGGGAGACCTCCCTTGGTTTCATTCCTGCAGCTGGCCAGTGCATGGCTCCTTAACTGAACAGTGACCTTATTACTGGTTGTATAATATATGTCATAGAAAGTTTCAAGTCATCATTAACATTATAAGTAAAACACATTTATTTTTTGGCTAGGGGAAACCACCTGTAAAGGATGGCAAATTTGAATCATTTTTCCCGTAATTTCTTTCCAAAATGTTGCCATAGTTTAGACTGGTCTGTGAAGTCTGGCATTGTTCTGAACTGATTTTTCTTAATTATGAGGTAGATTTTTAATTTTTGTTTATATTGTTTCTCTTAAGTTTGGTTTTTGGAAAGCACTTTAGGGTGAAAATATACTTAAAAACTTCTTTTTTTTTTAAAGTAACTAGATTAAATTTAAATGAAAAATATTTTGAGGGGTGAGAGTAAAACCTGGCCACTTTTGCTTTCCCCTTTGAAATGTGGTATAAATGAAGGAGGACGTTTAGTAATATTTTTGTATGTCCTTCAATTTGGTTTTTTTTAGCAGGCACAACTTTCAAATTTTGGTTGTAGGTGATTGGTACTTTGGACATTGTAGATGCTACCAGAACTAGTTGCCAGACTGAACGGTTACTTCTCAGCACTTTCCTTTGATAAGGGAAGACCTGGTTACTTATGCACTTCCCTTTAGTAGGGAAGCCTGGTCACTTCAAAGACTTTTGTTTGATTAGGAAAACTTATCAGCACTTTCCTTTAGTAAGGGAAGGCCTGGTCACTTCAAAGCACTTTTGTTTGATTAGGAAAGACCTGGTTACTTATCAGCACTTCCCTTTAGTAAGGGAAGGCCTGGTCACTTCAAAGCACTTTTGTTTGATTAGTGAAGACCTGGTTACTTAGTCACTTCTAAGCACTTTTGTTTGATTAGTGAAGACCTGGTTATGACATTCAGGGATGACCATTTCCCTGGCTCTGTTGGAGTCACCTTGGAGATTGTGAGGAGAAGGGTTGTGTTTTGGGGTTGTCATCACCAGGGTCAAAGAATGTGGAGGGTGCTCTCAGAGGACCAAGCCCCTCACACCACTTTGTTGGTTCCGGGAAGCCAGTCTTCAGTCTGGGGTGGGTTCATGGGGTGGTCATGTTGTTTTTCCTTGTAGGTCCACCATGGAAGACGGAGGAGAACCTGTATCTTTTTCCTTGTAGGTCCCCCATGGAAGACGGAGAAGAACCTTTCACTATCTCTTTGTCCATATCTTGTTGTCCTTCCATTTTCTCATTTTCCATATCTTGTTGTCCTTCCATTTTCTCATTTTCCATATCTTGTTGTCCTTTCAATGTCCAGATCTAATGATTTTTTCTCATTTAGTTTCAGCCGTGTCCCCATCTGATGCAGTGACGATGACAGCAACCTGTGGCCTGGTGGTTTCCTGCCTCTGTGTGTGAGGGTTTTTCCTGTTTTTAGGTTGTCATGGACAGGTATGTTTTTATCCCTTCCATTTAAGCACTCTTGCTGCAAGTACAGTCAAACACTCTTGTTTTTCAGATTTAAAATATTAAGTTTTTAAAAAAAGTACTGATACAGCTCCTTTGCTTGGCACTTAGCATACAACAGTAGTTCCAGGACAGGTTGGCCTGGTGTCAGGATATGACTGGGTGTGTTAGTATGCCACGTGTCTACAGCATGATATTGCAGTGTGACAGCAACATCTGTCTCATGTAGATCAGTACTTTGCGCCAAGGAAGGTCATGAAAAATACCTGTTCCCGATGTGGTTTTAACCCACAACCTTTGGATCTACAGTTGTGGTTGCTCATCAATACACATGGTTTTTTTTCTGGTTTCCTCCCATAATACATTAGGCCACCACCACAGCTATTAAGAGTGATTAATATAAATTGTGATAACTTGTTTCATAATCAATGAAAAATAATCTTAAGCTTCAAGCAACTTTGTTTGGCTTATTATAGATTTTAAGATTTAGATAAAATGTTTTTTGATTTTATTAGACAAAATATTTCTAAATTTTAAAATGTTTTATTTGATGGGTCTCTTTATATTGCAGACTATTTCTAGCTTACATTTATTGATTGTCTGGTATGACAGTATGTGCAGTAAGGGAAGCAGCTTGGAAATACCCATTTGGAACTTACTTATTTTACACTGATATGAATTAATGCTAATAATTGTTAGGTTTCATGTTTGACCATGGATGTGTAATCTTTTCTAATCACAAGTTAACTTACAATCGATAGATTTCTTTCTCTAAAGGTCTAGAATTCAGGGTGACCATACCATTTCAAATGGGAAACAAATTATTGCAACTAACACAAATCTCTCTTAAAAGTTCCTGAGTTGGACCAGTACTTTGCATCTTGAAAGGTCATGAAAAATCCTTGCTCCCAATGGGGTTGGACCCCACAACCTTTGGATCCAGTTGTTTGTTACAATCTCATAAAGATTAGCTCTTCATTTTCGCTTCTATACTAACATCCTTAAGAAGGTCAACTGAAATTGACCTTCAAGTCCCGACTACTTATTAGGAAATAATATTGATATTTTCTATATAGGGGTTTCAAAACAGTTTGAATTAGAAAATATTGTGGTGATATCCGCAAAATAAGGATTTCTGTACCCTTTGCTAGTCAATGATTAGTTTGTGTCTACCTTTAATGCAATTTCATTAGAACCTACTAAGCGAGCATCAGTTAGGATATGGTTTTAAATGAAATTACTTATGTTACCACTGGAACATGGTGAAAGTCCTAGTTTTGAGTCATGTTGGTTTGTTTTACTTTTGACAGCTATGACTTGCTTTATTACAGCATGCTGCCAATCTGGGGGATCCTGTAGATGATTTGAGGACTGCCAGCTGTGTCCGATGGAGTTCATTACAGCCATCCCGGGGCAAATGCTGAAGCAGACAAGTGTTCAAGTCAGTACTGTTCTACTTGTTCATGTTTCAATCATTTCGAAGTATTTTCTCAGCACATTACAAAAAATGTGAAAATTATAGACATGTTGTTTAAAATATAAGGCAAATTGGCCCCACCTCTAGCGGCCATGTTTTTTAATGGATCGGAATAATTTGAGCAATCTTGGTAGAGGATTACCCAAGGAACATCTGTACTAAAACATTTTGAAATCTGGCCAGTAGTTTTGAAGATGATTATTAAAGTTTTCATAATTTTATTCTTTCTGTTGCCATGACATGGATCATGTTTATTTTGTAATACAATTGGGTTTTTTGTAGATCCCTTAAATTTAATATTTAAGTAATAGCTGAGAAACCTGATGTTCATTTTGCAAGTAATATGGGTTGACATAATCATAAGATATGAAACAATAGGTTAAGATAATAAAAGAAATTATAGCTAAAGAGTATTATCAACAAATGATAATTATATGGTACATGTATGCACTTGAACTAGAAACTGTTATTAAATTCATAACAAAATGCAGATATTGATTATTTCTTAGATACATGTAAAACAGTAAGCTAATATTTGTTTTAATACCTTTCTTTCCAATTGCAGTGCAAGAATGTTAAGGATGCCCTAAGAGATCTACTGGAACAGAAATGTCATAATTTCTGCAACTGGTGCGGCAATGATAAAATGGTATATGGAGGCCTTATTTACGATGCGTTGTTGGTGCTGAAGCCGCTTAACAGACCTTCGTGGTGGTAATAGTCAGGAAGTCTGCTGAGAGCAGCCTTAGGTGAGATGCAATTCTTGTCTGTGGCATTCCTTTTGTGTGTAAAATCCAGATGTTGAAGAGTTTTTAAATTGGACCTTTCTTTTTTATAACAGTGGTTTTAAAAGACAAGTTTGTAACAAGGTAAAAAAATGGTCAAGGAGAATTACCATTTTAATGTTTCTTGATAACAGAATTTTTATTCCTTCAAGATTCCTTGCCTGTTAGGAGAAAATATTTTGACAAATCTTAATTTTAGGAAATAAAGTATATATAAGTATCTAAAAATGTAACAATAAACTATAAACATGATAGGATGGTTGCTGTATGGTAAGCATCCAGCCTGGAACTGGGAGGTCTTAGATCCCTAGCCGAGACAGCCGTAAAAATTGGTACTGGTATACTTGTAGCTCCCTTGCTTGGCTCTTGGCATATAAGGGTAGTTCCAGGACTGGTTAACCTGGTGTCAGGGTAATGTGACTGGATGTGGTCGCATGCTACTTGTCTGTGTTGTGATACTGCAGTGTGGCAGCATTATATGTAGACATAGTCTCCAAATGACTGAAATACTGTCAGTGGGTCATAAAACCCCACAAACAAATTCTATAAGCATCAAAATGATGAAATATCAACATAACCAGTTAAAATTCAATGTTTTATGAATCGAATAATGTTTTTTGACTCTTTATTTCTCATTTATAAACAAAAAAAGAATACAATTTATTTTTTTAATTAAATCCATTATTATGAGTATGTGGCATGTTCCTGTTGTAGATAGACTTCCTGTCCAAATAGTTCTTGCTGATGACAGAGGTTGTTTGCTGATGGATTGAGGCCCTGCAGCTTCTTCTGCAGCTTCTGAGTCTACTATAGTGAAGCAAGAACCATGACCGCATCCTTAACATATCAAGGTAACTATGATAACAAGGGATGTATGGGAATCTGGGATGAAGTGGATAGGTCTTTGTTCCCTGATCAGTTTGTAAAATGAACAAATCCATCTATTAAAATTCATATGTAAAATATATAACAAGCTATCCCACTATTCCCCCTTGATTACATATCTGTATATTTTCATTTTAAGATGGGTTTCTTTCCCTCAGATCAGGGTTTAAATGTGTAGGGGTTATAAGCAGTGTCTACTAGCCATATTTATTTTTCACCTCAAAAATATGAAGTTAAATGAAGCAAGATCAATTGTGTTTTTATCCTACACATGCAAAAAAGATCAATAATGTCATAATGTAGCAGTTGCAAAAAAAAAAAAAAAAATGGAATCTTACACAACAGGTCATGTCCATGTGCATATAGCTTCTATAAATCCAAACTAAACAACCACAACAAAAACTCTTTTGACACCAAGCAGAAGTTTAGTTTGTGTGCTGATAAGAATATGTGACATTATGACCCTCTGTCCCCCACCCCCAAATTATATTTAACACTTTATGAAGTTAGTTTTATAAATTGAAATATTTATTAACCTTTTTTTTAAATTTGAGATAGTTGTTGAACAATATTAGTTGAAATTGATTGTAGTTTATACCAGTGAAAATTATTCTGAATTAAAGGTCATGACTTGACAATACTTTTCGTTCAAAAAATCGATATGGACACCATAATTGCCGATTTCAGAGGATATAATTTGGTCATTGTATGGAGATCAGACAGGGAGATGCTACGTATAGACCTTTAAAGTGAATTATCCATCGGGAAGAAAAAATTTGGTCTTTGAAGACAGAAGTCATTGTAAAAAAGGGGGTCATTAATTTTGACTGTATGTGAATATAAAGCTAGTTTTAAACATAATTAATGCATAGTTTATTTTATGTGTTCCAAAGGTTTATCAATTGTATTTAAGTAAAATTTCAGATATAAATGTATGAACTTCAAAGTGAAAGGATTAAGCTTGGCTGATAACACTTATTGAAATGCTTTGAATTGAAATTTACAATGCCTTTCATTAATATGCAACTTATAATCTTGAAATTACTATCTAAAGACATACAAATATGCTGTTAAGCATTGCAACACGAGTGCAGCTATTGTTCACATCTCACAATCTCACCAGACTTAACAAAAAGAATTGTGATGTCATTCACCCGCTTCCGTCATTCCGTCAAAAAATAGTTGCTGGTTATTAGCTTGAGTAAATTAAAGGTGAACCATAAACTAAATTTATCATTTCCCAAAAACCCTCCAATTTAATAAGATGAATCATGAACATGATTAACACTTAAAAGTATGGTACATGCTGATAGATAAAGCTGGTAAATGCTTATAGATAAAGCTGGTAAATGCTGATAGATAAAGCTGGTAAATGCTGATCGATAAAGCTGGTAAATGCTGATAGATAAGTCTGGTAAATGCCGATAGATAAAGCTGGTAAATGCTGATAGATAAAGCTGGTAAATGCCGATAGATAAAGCTGGTAAATGCTGATAGATAAGGCTTGTAAATGCTGATAGATAAGGCTGGTAAATGCCGATAGATAAAGCTGGTAAATGCCGATAGATAAGGCTTGTAAATGCTGATAGATAAGGCTGGTAAATGCCGATAGATAAAGCTGGTAAATGCGATAGTAAAGCTGGGGTAAATGCGATAGATAAGGCTGGTAAATGCCGATAGATAAAGCTGGTAAATGCCGATAGATAAGGCTGGTAAATGCTGATAGATAAAGCTGGTAAATGCCGATAGATAAGGCAGGGACATGACTAAATGACCCTGGACATAATTAGGACTGAAATGAGACCCAAATTATTTACCTGGGTACCTGTTATACTATTACCTGTGTGTATCCATATTGATTCAGTAATTGCATCAATACTACATGGATTTTATCTACCTAAAACAAGTCCATTTTGAAGAATTTGAGTATAGAATTCTGTTAAAAGATATTATGAAATGGCTTTTGACGAGCTGTTTGAGCACAAAGTCATATGATAAAATATAGAGTATGTGAGATGAACATAATTAGATGTACATAATCTGTTCTTCTTTAAGTGAAACGAAAATGTCTGGTTATCACTTGATTTAGAGAGGTTTTAATGTTTGCTTCTGCAAGGTAAGCTAGTGCAGAAATTATTTCTTTCTGGGTTCAGAAATGGCAGAAAAATAATTTGTGGAATAAAACATAATTTTTTTAAATGGTACATTATTGACGTCTTTAAAATGAGCCAAACATGTTTCTTTTCAGGACATTAGTTTGTTTCCAAAGGATTACTTAAAACTTGTTCAACATTGAATTTCAGCTACAAGTGAACCAGCACTGTATTCTACCTGGAAGCCCTAGTGTCAATCTCAGGAAGAGGTCTTTGAGGAGGTGAGAATTCAATAGCCAACATTGAATACTTATTAAGGGGCAGAAATGTATTGTTAAATCTTAGCTTGACATACCAAAGTCATGAAAAATGGTACTGGTATAGCCCTCAGTTTTGACATTACCAATTCAGCAATTTGTTTAACCTTAATTAAGCAACTACCTCTGTTAAGAGGTCACTTTTTCTAAGTCTTGTTTCTATAGTGACTGCTTAAAACAGGTTTGATTGTTCTTGTTTATGTTATAGCTTCTCTGCCTGTGTGTCAGTCCACACAACAAGTGACACACAAGTCCCAATGAACACTGCTGTGTTAAGCTACTTTAAGTTTATAAACTAATAGGCCAATGGCTTACATGTATTATAAAAATAAACTTAAACTAGACTTCTTTTGTTCTGGACAAAAGAAAGGGCTTTCTGCGCTGCAAACCTTGTCAAACCTGATCATACTGATTTATTCTGAATTAAAGGTCATGACTTGACAATACTCCTCGTTGAAAAAATCGATATGGACACCATAATTGCCGATTTCAGAGGATATATTTTGGTCATTGTATGGAGATCAGACAGGGAGATGCTACATATAGGCCTTTAAAGTGAATTATCCATCGGGAGGAAAAACTATGGTCTTTGAAGACAGAAGTCATTGTGAAAAAGGGGGTCATTAATTTTGACTGTATGTGAATATAAAGCTAGTTTTAAACATAATTAATGCATAGTTTATTTTATGTGTTCCAAAGGTTTATCAGTTGTATTTAAGGTCATGAAAAATCCTTGCTCCCAATGGGGTTGGACCCCACAACCTTTGGATCCAGTTGTTTGTTACAATCTCATTAAGATTAGCTCTTCATTTTCGCTTCTATACTAACATCCTTAAGAAGGTCAACTGAAATTGACCTTCAAGTCCCGACTACTTATTAGGAAATAATATTGATATTTTCTATATAGGGGTTTCAAAACAGTTAGAATTAGAAAATATTGTGGTGATATCCGCAAAATAAGGATTTCTGTACCCTTTGCTAGTCAATGATTAGTTTGTGTCTACCTTTAATGCAATTTCATTAGAACCTAATTATGACCAAAAAACACACTTTTAACGCATTAAAACGCACTTAAGTGCGTTTTTAGTTATTTTATCTGATCAAAAACACTTTCACCGCAGAAAACGAACTTAAGTGGTTTTAAGTGTATTTTATCTGACCAAAAAACACACTTTTAACGCAGTTAAAACGCACTTAAGTGCGTTTTTAGTATATTTTATCTGATCAAAAAACACTTTCACCGCAGTAAAAACACACTTAAGTTCGTTTAAAGTGAATTTTTCCAGATAAAAAATGCACTTTTGAACAGAAAAAAACCACACTTTTTGTAGATTTATATTCACTCTAAACGCAGTCGGTAAGAAAAAATTCACTTAAAACGCGGTGCCAATACTGCAGCGTTTTACACGGATTAAACATGCATAATACGCGCGTTTAACGCGCGTTTTATACACTTATGGCTTAATTTTGAAGCTGACACTTGTTATCAAAACATGTCATTCCCCTGTAGTAGTGACTCATGACTTTGAAAATTTGTTGTTATTGAGGGAGTGCAAAATAAATGATAAATGTGTAAATTAGCCTGATAACCATGTTGTCAGCCCTAATAACTATCAAGATTTGTAGGGAGAAAAATTGCAGGGAGATATATTCATAGTTTAGCCTGGCCAATTTCAGCTGCAGCATTCCATATAAAAAAACACCCATAAATATTTCAAAGTCATATTATTGCTTTGATACTTTGAATACTTGTTCAGCAACATATATGCAATGAATAAAAAAGAGCAGACACAGATTCATGTATGGCCCTTGAAATATTAAGCATGGCTTTTTATTAAGCAATCATATTCAAGCTTTATAACAATGTTTATTTCCATTAGATCTTGGCCAAGTTCAATTATGGCTGATATCGGCTTATTAGGTCAGGAGTTATGCCCCTTTTAATATTAAAAAATGCCAATTTCCAGTTTGTTTGCACTCTAGCATCTTCATTTTTTGAGCAATCATCTTCAAACTTTATGAGAATGTTTATTACCATAATTTCCAAGATTGAGTTTGGCTGATATCGGCCTATTAGGTCAAGAGTTTTGCCCTTTTTAATATTAAAAAATGCCAGATTTCACTTTGTTCGCACTCTAGCATCTTCATTTATTAAGCAATCATCTTCAAACTTTATGACAATTTTTTTTTTTACCAAATTCGATTATTGTTGATATTGGCCTTAAGGTAAGGAATTATGCCCCTTCAAATATTAAGAAATGCCAATTTTAAACTCTAGCACCTTCCTTTCTGAAGAAATCATCTTCAAACTTTAAAACTATGTTTATAGCCATATTCTTTCGGCCAAGTTCGATTATGGCTGATATTGGCCAGTTAATTCAGGAGTTATTCCCCATTTAATGTTTAAATTTGTGTCAAGTTTGACATCAAATTTCGACCACAGGCATTGTTTAGTTTGTAGAATTATAAATGATTCTTTGGATTATATATTAAGTACAACTATGCTATGATTTAGTAACTTGTACAGGCAATGAAGGCAGTTTTTCTCAGTCGAGCATCTTTAGGGCCATCTTGTCCCTCTTGTTTCTAAGAATATGACTTCACATCTTTATTGATACTAGGTACACATGTACATCATAATATGATCTTTTTAAAATTTATGCAAATTAATGGCTGCAACCTATATTTCATGATTGGGTGAACATTGAAAAATTGGTTTTTCTGGTCCAGGTTTACCTTTGCATTTAAGTTTTTTTCTCTATGAAGATGACTTCACATTTTTATGAAACAAGGTACATAAAATTATGTACATCATGATATGATCCATTTATTATTCATGAAGATTTATGGGTAACTCTCTACAAATGTTGCTTAAAAAAACTTGGTTGATTAAAAATAAAAGAAATCATCTTTGATTTAATTTTCAAATCATCATTTTATTGCCTAAAAATGCTTTGATTTATTAACATTTTCTCTAAAACCACTGGACAAAATTTGATAATATTGGCAGGAATGATTCTTGGGTGAACCTTCACAAAAATTGCTAAAATTAACTTGATCCATGCATGTAGAACTCAGATGCATTTTGATTCGTAAAAACCAGATCTGGGGGTGGGGCTAATTTGCCTTATATGTATATAGTGAAAACTATAGAGACCTGTTCTATGATGAACTTATACAACTTTAGTCGAGCCTTACAGATCACACAGCAAGTTAAATTCATAAATCTGTCCTTGGTATTGGAAAAATGTATGTCCCTTTTGTGCACAATTGTTTTTTCCCTATCAAAAAGGAAACTTCAAGGGGTGGCTTCATTGTATTGTTGTATAAAACATACCTTTGTGTATTAATAACTACAAGTTAATGATTTGAGTTAATAACTTCTTTATTTGAACATTGATTCCATTTAGTGTGACAAGGCCTTCTCCAGTAGGGGATTTCTATTACTTGTTTTCCCTAGTTAAATGGTGGCTAATTACCACCTTTTTTTAATAGCCACAAATGCTTAAGATGCCTTGCTGATTTGCCTATTTGATACAAGTTTAACTGTATCTCTCCGCGCTTAGTGCGGATCTATGCTTGTGATTCTGCATTAATGAATATGAGTAGAATATTCTAAAGAGACGTTTAATCATAACCGTATCTGCTTTTTATGTGTTCTTGTTTGTTAACATGTTTACTTTTACCTTTTACTCTGTAAACATCCATTTTAAGCATAAACAATATATCCCTGAGATTTATAAATTAGAAAAGCAACCAAAAAGATCTACTCCTGTACTACTCCTGTAAAAAGAAAGAAAAGTTGTGCTTTACATGTTTGTAATTAGTCTAAAGTAGTTCATGCGTAATTTTGTATGATGGCGAGTGAGGTTTCTCCAAGAGCATTTCTTAACTTTGAAATAAGTATGCAAGCATTCACGTAATTTCAACAATCAAGTCAATTTCTACACTAAAGTATCAACAGATAGAATACATAAATCAGGTCTTGGTGACTTTTCTCAGCGCTTTGATTTTAATATGTTTGTCTGCAACATCGCTCAAACTTTTTACATAATAAATGAAATAGCTGATTGTTATTCAGTACATAATCACTTGTTATCTGCAGTTCTAGTGAGAAAATGTTATTGTATATCTTGTTGATTTCTCTTTTGTTTCAGATGTCCACTCACTCCAGGAAGTTGGACCTGGACCTAATTACAAGATGACTGCATCAAAGATAAGTGGTTTTGATTTAATAGTTTACTATCTCATTCCCATCACTACCTTTTTCATCTCTCTCCTTTAACCTTTCTGCACTCTCATCCTGTCCCTAATATCCCATTTTTTTTCTTTTACAGTTTGCAGCTTATCTTTATTGTTTCTTGTTTATGTGTTAGGATTGTTTGGGTAAAAGTAGGTTGGGGCAGACTGTACAGAGCTACTAGGGCCAGGCATAGTTGGTGTAGAGGTAAGCTTGAGTCTACAGAGAGCCCCGCTGTCTCTCCGGTGTGTGTCTGAGGCATCCATGTGATGATGTTGGCATGCTCACTTCTCTTCCTTTGGTCTCCAAGGAGATTTCAGTAGATTTAGGGAGACCTCCCTTGGTTTCATTCCTGCAGCTGGCCAGTGCATGGCTCCTTAACTGAACAGTGACCTTATTACTGGTTGTATAATATATGTCATAGAAAGTTTCAAGTCATCATTAACATTATAAGTAAAACACATTTATTTTTTGGCTAGGGGAAACCACCTGTAAAGGATGGCAAATTTGAATCATTTTTCCCGTAATTTCTTTCCAAAATGTTGCCATAGTTTAGACTGGTCTGTGAAGTCTGGCATTGTTCTGAACTGATTTTTCTTAATTATGAGGTAGATTTTTAATTTTTGTTTATATTGTTTCTCTTAAGTTTGGTTTTTGGAAAGCACTTTAGGGTGAAAATATACTTAAAAACTTCTTTTTTTTTTAAAGTAACTAGATTAAATTTAAATGAAAAATATTTTGAGGGGTGAGAGTAAAACCTGGCCACTTTTGCTTTCCCCTTTGAAATGTGGTATAAATGAAGGAGGACGTTTAGTAATATTTTTGTATGTCCTTCAATTTGGTTTTTTTTAGCAGGCACAACTTTCAAATTTTGGTTGTAGGTGATTGGTACTTTGGACATTGTAGATGCTACCAGAACTAGTTGCCAGACTGAACGGTTACTTCTCAGCACTTTCCTTTGATAAGGGAAGACCTGGTTACTTATGGCACTTCCTTTAGTTAGGGAAGACCTGGTCACTTCAAAGCACTTTTGTTTGATTAGGAAAGACCTGGTTACTTATCAGCACTTCCCTTTAGTAAGGGAAGGCCTGGTCACTTCAAATTACTTTTGTTTGATTAGGATAGACCTGGTTACTTATTCCTTTAAGGGAAGGCCGGTAAGGAAGGCCTGGTCACTTCAAGCACTTTTGTTTGATTAGGAAGACCTGGTTACTTACGCACTTCCCTTTAGTAGGAAGGCCTGGTCACTTCAAGCACTTTTTTTATTAGTGAAGACCTGGTTATGACATTCAGGGATGACCATTTCCCTGGCTCTGTTGGAGTCACCTTGGAGATTGTGAGGAGAAGGGTTGTGTTTTGGGGTTGTCATCACCAGGGTCAAAGAATGTGGAGGGTGCTCTCAGAGGACCAAGCCCCTCACACCACTTTGTTGGTTCCGGGAAGCCAGTCTTCAGTCTGGGGTGGGTTCATGGGGTGGTCATGTTGTTTTTCCTTGTAGGTCCACCATGGAAGACGGAGGAGAACCTGTATCTTTTTCCTTGTAGGTCCCCCATGGAAGACGGAGAAGAACCTTTCACTATCTCTTTGTCCATATCTTGTTGTCCTTCCATTTTCTCATTTTCCATATCTTGTTGTCCTTCCATTTTCTCATTTTCCATATCTTGTTGTCCTTTCAATGTCCAGATCTAATGATTTTTTCTCATTTAGTTTCAGCCGTGTCCCCATCTGATGCAGTGACGATGACAGCAACCTGTGGCCTGGTGGTTTCCTGCCTCTGTGTGTGAGGGTTTTTCCTGTTTTTAGGTTGTCATGGACAGGTATGTTTTTATCCCTTCCATTTAAGCACTCTTGCTGCAAGTACAGTCAAACACTCTTGTTTTTCAGATTTAAAATATTAAGTTTTTAAAAAAAGTACTGATACAGCTCCTTTGCTTGGCACTTAGCATACAACAGTAGTTCCAGGACAGGTTGGCCTGGTGTCAGGATATGACTGGGTGTGTTAGTATGCCACGTGTCTACAGCATGATATTGCAGTGTGACAGCAACATCTGTCTCATGTAGATCAGTACTTTGCGCCAAGGAAGGTCATGAAAAATACCTGTTCCCGATGTGGTTTTAACCCACAACCTTTGGATCTACAGTTGTGGTTGCTCATCAATACACATGGTTTTTTTTCTGGTTTCCTCCCATAATACATTAGGCCACCACCACAGCTATTAAGAGTGATTAATATAAATTGTGATAACTTGTTTCATAATCAATGAAAAATAATCTTAAGCTTCAAGCAACTTTGTTTGGCTTATTATAGATTTTAAGATTTAGATAAAATGTTTTTTGATTTTATTAGACAAAATATTTCTAAATTTTAAAATGTTTTATTTGATGGGTCTCTTTATATTGCAGACTATTTCTAGCTTACATTTATTGATTGTCTGGTATGACAGTATGTGCAGTAAGGGAAGCAGCTTGGAAATACCCATTTGGAACTTACTTATTTTACACTGATATGAATTAATGCTAATAATTGTTAGGTTTCATGTTTGACCATGGATGTGTAATCTTTTCTAATCACAAGTTAACTTACAATCGATAGATTCTCTTCCATATTCTCTAAAGGTCTAGAATTCAGGGTGACCATACCATTTCAAATGGGAAACAAATTATTGCAACTAACACAAATCTCTCTTAAAAGTTCCTGAGTTGGACCAGTACTTTGCATCTTGAAAGGTCATGAAAAATCCTTGCTCCCAATGGGGTTGGACCCCACAACCTTTGGATCCAGTTGTTTGTTACAATCTCATAAAGATTAGCTCTTCATTTTCGCTTCTATACTAACATCCTTAAGAAGGTCAACTGAAATTGACCTTCAAGTCCCGACTACTTATTAGGAAATAATATTGATATTTTCTATATAGGGGTTTCAAAACAGTTTGAATTAGAAAATATTGTGGTGATATCCGCAAAATAAGGATTTCTGTACCCTTTGCTAGTCAATGATTAGTTTGTGTCTACCTTTAATGCAATTTCATTAGAACCTACTAAGCGAGCATCAGTTAGGATATGGTTTTAAATGAAATTACTTATGTTACCACTGGAACATGGTGAAAGTCCTAGTTTTGAGTCATGTTGGTTTGTTTTACTTTTGACAGCTATGACTTGCTTTATTACAGCATGCTGCCAATCTGGGGGATCCTGTAGATGATTTGAGGACTGCCAGCTGTGTCCGATGGAGTTCATTACAGCCATCCCGGGGCAAATGCTGAAGCAGACAAGTGTTCAAGTCAGTACTGTTCTACTTGTTCATGTTTCAATCATTTCGAAGTATTTTCTCAGCACATTACAAAAAATGTGAAAATTATAGACATGTTGTTTAAAATATAAGGCAAATTGGCCCCACCTCTAGCGGCCATGTTTTTTAATGGATCGGAATAATTTGAGCAATCTTGGTAGAGGATTACCCAAGGAACATCTGTACTAAAACATTTTGAAATCTGGCCAGTAGTTTTGAAGATGATTATTAAAGTTTTCATAATTTTATTCTTTCTGTTGCCATGACATGGATCATGTTTATTTTGCAAGTAATATGGGACAGCTAGTTCAGGACATAATCATAAGATATGAAACAATAGGTTAAGATAATAAAAGAAATTATAGCTAAAGAGTATTATCAACAAATGATAATTATATGGTACATGTATGCACTTGAACTAGAAACTGTTATTAAATTCATAACAAAATGCAGATATTGATTATTTCTTAGATACATGTAAAACAGTAAGCTAATATTTGTTTTAATACCTTTCTTTCCAATTGCAGTGCAAGAATGTTAAGGATGCCCTAAGAGATCTACTGGGAACAGAAATGTCATAATTTCTGCAACTGGTGCGGCAATGATAAAATGGTATATGGAGGCCTTATTTACGATGCGTTGTTGGTGCTGAAGCCGCTTAACAGACCTTCGTGGTGGTAATAGTCAGGAAGTCTGCTGAGAGCAGCCTTAGGTGAGATGCAATTCTTGTCTGTGGCATTCCTTTTGTGTGTAAAATCCAGATGTTGAAGAGTTTTTAAATTGGACCTTTCTTTTTTATAACAGTGGTTTTAAAAGACAAGTTTGTAACAAGGTAAAAAAATGGTCAAGGAGAATTACCATTTTAATGTTTCTTGATAACAGAATTTTTATTCCTTCAAGATTCCTTGCCTGTTAGGAGAAAATATTTTGACAAATCTTAATTTTAGGAAATAAAGTATATATAAGTATCTAAAAATGTAACAATAAACTATAAACATGATAGGATGGTTGCTGTATGGTAAGCATCCAGCCTGGAACTGGGAGGTCTTAGATCCCTAGCCGAGACAGCCGTAAAAATTGGTACTGGTATACTTGTAGCTCCCTTGCTTGGCTCTTGGCATATAAGGGTAGTTCCAGGACTGGTTAACCTGGTGTCAGGGTAATGTGACTGGATGTGGTCGCATGCTACTTGTCTGTGTTGTGATACTGCAGTGTGGCAGCATTATATGTAGACATAGTCTCCAAATGACTGAAATACTGTCAGTGGGTCATAAAACCCCACAAACAAATTCTATAAGCATCAAAATGATGAAATATCAACATAACCAGTTAAAATTCAATGTTTTATGAATCGAATAATGTTTTTTGACTCTTTATTTCTCATTTATAAACAAAAAAAGAATACAATTTATTTTTTTAATTAAATCCATTATTATGAGTATGTGGCATGTTCCTGTTGTAGATAGACTTCCTGTCCAAATAGTTCTTGCTGATGACAGAGGTTGTTTGCTGATGGATTGAGGCCCTGCAGCTTCTTCTGCAGCTTCTGAGTCTACTATAGTGAAGCAAGAACCATGACCGCATCCTTAACATATCAAGGTAACTATGATAACAAGGGATGTATGGGAATCTGGGATGAAGTGGATAGGTCTTTGTTCCCTGATCAGTTTGTAAAAATGAACAAATCCATCTATTAAAATTCATATGTAAAATATATAACAAGCTATCCCACTATTCCCCTTGATTACATATCTGTATATTTTCATTTTAAGATGGGTTTCTTTCCCTCAGATCAGGGTTTAAATGTGTAGGGGTTATAAGCAGTGTCTACTAGCCATATTTATTTTTCACCTCAAAAATATGAAGTTAAATGAAGCAAGATCAATTGTGTTTTTATCCTACACATGCAAAAAAGATCAATAATGTCATAATGTAGCAGTTGCAAAAAAAAAAAAAAAAAAAATGGAATCTTACACAACAGGTCATGTCCATGTGCATATAGCTTCTATAAATCCAAACTCAAACAACCACAAGCACAAAACTCTTTTGACACCAAGCAGAAGTTTAGTTTGTGTGCTGATAAGAATATGTGACATTATGACCCTCTGTCCCCCCCCCCAAATTTTGGAATGTGATTGAAAACAACTTCTGTTAAATTTTTAATATTAGTTGAAATTGATTGTAGTTTATACCAGTGAAAATTATTCTGAATTAAAGGTCATGACTTGGCAATACTTTTCGTTCAAAAAATCGATATGGACACCATAATTGCCGATTTCAGAGGATATAATTTGGTCATTGTATGGAGATCAGACAGGGAGATGCTACGTATAGACCTTTAAAGTGAATTATCCATTGGGAGGAAAAAATTTGGTCTTTGAAGACAGAAGTCATTGTAAAAAAGGGGGTCATTAATTTTGACTGTATGTGAATATAAAGCTAGTTTTAAACATAATTAATGCATAGTTTATTTTATGTGTTCCAAAGGTTTATCAATTGTATTTAAGTAAAATTTCAGATATAAATGTATGAACTTCAAAGTGAAAGGATTAAGCTTGGCTGATAACACTTATTGAAATGCTTTGAATTGAAATTTACAATGCCTTTCATTAATATGCAACTTATAATCTTGAAATTACTATCTAAAGACATACAAATATGCTGTTAAGCATTGCAACACGAGTGCAGCTATTGTTCACATATCACAATCTCACCAGACTTAACAAAAAGAATTGTGATGTCATTCACCCGCTTCCGTCATTCCGTCAAAAAATAGTTGCTGGTTATTAGCTTGAGTAAATTAAAGGTGAACCATAAACTAAATTTATCATTTCCCAAAAACCCTCCAATTTAATAAGATGAATCATGAACATGATTAACACTTAAAAGTATGGTACATGCTGATAGATAAAGCTGGTAAATGCTGATAGATAAAGCTGGTAAATGCTGATAGATAAAGCTGGTAAATGCTGATCGATAAAGCTGGTAAATTCTGATAGATAAGGCTGGTAAATGCCGATAGATAAAGCTGGTAAATGCCGATAGATAAGGCTGGTAAATGCAGATAGATAAAGCTGGTAAATGCCGATAGATAAGGCAGGGACATGACTAAATGACCCTGGACATAATTAGGACTGAAATGAGACCCAAATTATTTACCTGGGTACCTGTTATACAATTACCTGTGTGTATCCATATTGATTCAGTAATTGCATCAATACTACATGGATTTTATCTACCTACATAATCTGTTCTTCTTTAAGTGAAACGAAAATGTCTGGTTATCACTTGATTTAGAGAGGTTTTAATGTTTGCTTCTGCAAGGTAAGCTAGTGCAGAAATTATTTCTTTCTGGGTTCAGAAATGGCAGAAAAATAATTTCTGGAATAAAACATAATTTTTTTAAATGGTACATTATTGACGTCTTTAAAATGAGCCAAACATGTTTCTTTTCAGGACATTAGTTTGTTTCCAAAGGATTACTTAAAACTTGCTCAACATTGAATTTCAGCTACAAGTGAACCAGCACTGTATTCTATCTGGAAGTGCTAGTGTCAATCTCAGGAAGAGGTCTTTGAGGAGGTGAGAATTCAATAGCCAACATTGAATACTTATTAAGGGGCAGAAATGTATTGTTAAATCTTAGCTTGACATACCAAAGTCATGAAAAATGGTACTGGTATAGCCCTCAGTTTTGACATTACCAATCCAACAATTTGTTTAACCTTAATTAAGCAACTACCTCTGTTAAGAGGTCACTTTTTCTAAGTCTTGTTTCTATAGTGACTGCTTAAAACAGGTTTGATTGTTCTTGTTTATGTTATAGATTCTCTGCCTGTGTGTCAGTCCACACAAGTGACACACAAGTCCCAATGAACACTGCTGTGTTAAGCTACTTTAAGTTTATAAACTAATAGGCCTACATGTATGGCTTACATGTATTATAAAAATAAACTAGACTTCTTTTGTTCTGGACAAAAGAAAGGGCTTTCTGCGCTGCAAACCTTGTCAAACCTGATCATACTGATTTAGTTTTCTGAAATACACCATCTTCATAAATTGAAGAATCAAAGCGCACAGTGCGCTGAGAGACGGCGATGGGATTAACATTCTAAACCCAGCGTTTCTGAAGTTACTGAAGCAGTCACATGACGACAAAAACTCCACCGCTGTTGCTACAGAGGTTCTGTTTGTAACATAATAATCCGGAGTAAAGGTCATGAACCTTTCATTCATAAAGAGCTGCATACCTTAGTAGGTCATTCTCTTTCTCTTGTACTAGAGAATTCTATCTGTTGTTTTGTATGTGTAGAAATTGACCAGGTATTTGATTATTTAAGATACTAGAATGTTTGCCTATCTATTTCAAAGTTAAGAAATGCCCTGGGAGGAACCTAACTCGCCATCATGCAAAATATTGTGTGAACTACTTTAGGTCAATTACATACATACGGAGCACTACTTTTTCTTGTTACAGGAGTAGATCTTCATGTACGTAAGATGGGTTGCTGTTCTGGTTAAGAACGCTTAATATTGATGCTTCCAGTGCAAAATAATGGCAAAAGAAAATGTTAACAAACAGTAACACACTAAAAGCGGTTACGGTTATGATTTAAACGTCCATGTAACATATTCCATTCGTATTCGTTAGTGCAGAATCGCATTGCATGGATCCGCACTAAGCGCGGAGAGGTACAGTTAAAAATGTTGTGGAAAATATGCAAATTAGCAAGGCCTGTTTTCGATTTCCAGCATAAGACGGCTTATCGCCGTCTAAAAACCATCCCGAATTGACAGCTGTAGAGTGCAAACATAAATAAATAGCAGAGTAAATCTGTGATGTCATATAACATAATTTAAATTTTAAAGTCATTCATTCAAAAGGGAATATGTGGGTTTGTTTTCAGTTATAATTTCATAATGCTAATTATTCCAGAACCATCTTTAAGATAACTACAATAATACTCAATCTTCGTATTCTGCAAGGAAATGAAGTATCACTAGTCCTCTTAACATGCTAAAAAGGTATACAAGATTCCTTTTCTACGAAATATACATTTCTCATATCTTCATTGAAGTTTCTTGTTCAATTGAAGGGGGCACAGAGCATTAAAATAAATTACTGTTTCACATTTTACCTTTAATGTAACAGAAATAAAATTTAGAATAATATGTTGGATCAACTGCAGAAGCACAAGGAAAAATGTTGTTTTTTTTTGTTTCAGAAATTCTTACTTTCATGCAACTTCGATTTTAAAAACCCAGGTACCGTTAGAAAGGTCTTCTGAATTCAAACATGTACTTACTTTATGTTTAAACCTATCTGTTTTTGCGATATAAAGTTATTCCTCCCCCCAAAAAGGCAAAAATCGGCAAAAAGATATTCATGTCAACTACTACCATTCGACAAATAACTTTAATAATTAATCTGCATAGCATTAGAACCGCATTGCATCATAATAAAAATATTGTTCTTTATGATATTTTCAAAGAGGGCCAAGGTGGCCATATAGACTTTCACCTTAGAAAAACTGCTTTCATTGCCTGTACAAGTTACAAAATTATAGCTTAAAACACACAAATTTTAACATCAAAAGGGGCGTAACTCCTGAACTAATTGGCAGATGTCGGCCATTATTGAACTTGGCAGAAAAAATATGGCTATAAACATTGTTCTAAAGATTGAAGATGATTACTTCAGAAATGAAGATGCTAGAGTGTAAATAAAATGAAATATTACATTTTCTTATATCAAAAGGGGCATAACTCCTGACCTAATTGACAGATATCAGCCATAATCGAACTTGGTCAAAAGAATATGGCTATAAACATTGTCATAGAGTTTAATTTTAAAAAAAGAGGGCAAACAAACTAAATTTTTTTTAAAATTTAAAGGAGCAAAACGCATGCCCTTATGGGCCGATATCAGCCATAATCGAAATTGTCTGAGATTTTATGGTAATAAACATTGTCATAAAGTTTGAAGATGATTGCTTAAGAAATGAAGATGCTAGAGTGCAAACAAACTGAAAATTGGCATTTTTTAATATCAAAAGGAGCATAACTCCTGACCTAAGAAGTTAATATCAGCCATAATCAAAGTTGGCTGTGAGATGATGGTAATAAACATTGTCATAAAGTTTGAAGATGGTTGCTAAAGAAATGAAGATGCTAGAGTGCAAAGTGACAATGACAATGTGAAATCTAGTTTTTTTCAATCTTAAAAGGGACATAACTCCTGACCTAATAGGCCGATATCAGCCATAATCGAACTTGACCAAGATTTTATGGTAATAAACATTGTTACAAAGTTTGAAGATGATTACTTAAGAAATGAAGATGCTAGAGTGCAAACAAACTAATTGTGGACGGCGGATTGACGGACGGACGGACAATGGACATTCGATTCTTATAGCTCATCTTGAGCACATGTGCTCAGGTGAGCTAAGAAATAATAGTTTCTTAGAAAAAAGCAATCAAGTGATTAGGACTAACTGCAGAAGTGCATGAAAGAACGGTATAGATTAATTTTTATTCCTCATCTAACTTCTTTATATGATGTCCAATCTTAAAAAAGAAAGGCCTTTATATTTCCAACATTTCACCTGTTTCATGTTTCAACTTTTCTGTTACGTGCTCTGAGATATAGAAAGTTATTTTTCAAAGAAACGGCAAAAAAATCGGCAAAACAATGTTCATGTCTATTGTTGCCCTTCGACAAATAACTTTATTAATGGTCCGATCATTTAAATCTGCATACCATTAGAACCGCATTGCATCACGCTAATAATACTGTTCTTTATGTTATTTTCAAAAATTTATAGTTTCTTAGAAAAAAACAATCAAATGATAGGGACTAACTGCAGAAATGCATGAAAGAACGGTTTAAATGAATTCTTATTTCTCATCTAACTTCCTTATAGGATATCCAATGTGCAATTTTAAAACGCTAGGTACCATTAGAAAGGCCTTTAAATTTCCAACATTTCATGTGTTTCATGTTTCAACTTTTCTATTACGGGTTTTGAGATATGAGTTATTTTTCAAGAAAACAGCAAAAATCGGCAAAAAGATGTTCATGTCTATTATTGCCTTTCGACAAATAACTTTATAATATATGGTCCGATCATTAAAATCTGATATCATTAAACCACTTAGTGTTCTTTATGTTACTTGAAAAAAATTATTAGTTTCTTCGAAAAAAGGAATCAAGTGATCAGGACTTACTGCGGGAGTGTATGAAAAAACGGTTTTACTGCATTCTTAGTTTTCTTGTAACTTCCTTATATTAAGTCCAATTTTAAAAAGCTAGGTACCGTTAGAAAGGTCTTTTGATTTCCCACAATTCCCTTGCTTCATAATTGTATGTATCTTTAAACACTTTGTAGATATAGGTGTTTAAACCTTGAGCATACGGCAAAAATCGGGGATAAATATGTTCATATAGTTTTGTTTTTCCATATAACTTCATGAATATTAGGTCAATCTTTAAAATTTAAACACCAAAAGAACAGCCGGGCATTGATCTACAAATTATATTCATACTCTTATTAACAAAAATCAATAATTATCCAGATATAAGTAGTAAAGTGCGCTTAGTGTTGCAACATCTTTGTTTTTCTGCAATAACTCAACTGATTCAACCCCGATCTTCAAAAACTATATATCATCTGAAAGGCCTTGCAAAGCACTACAAATTATACACATAGTGTCTAGATAAAATATTTTTTGTTTTTGAGATATTTAAGGCCGAAGAAAAAAACTATAATTGACAATCGACCTTGACCTTAGCTATTTTCCGGAAGCGGAAGTGACTGATGACAATAAGAGCCTACGTTTCACCTTCAGTGAAAATTTTATGCGAATCGGTCAAGAACTTTGTCTTCCAGTGCTAAAAAAACGTATATTTTGGATAAAAAATTTGATAACGTGTCATGATGTCATTTTACTTTCATACGACGTCAGTCTTCTCAGAGCGGAAAGAAATCAATAGGACACAATCATATTATGTCCAAATTTCATGTTTCTAGCTTATCTGAGTGCTTCGTAATACTTCAATACATTTTCTGGTCCAAAGTTCGAAACTTGGTTCAGCCATAGATCCTTGATCTTTTCAAATATTGCAAAATGTATATAATACTGCACAACAAGAACTTAATATATACATTTTTTAAAGAAATCAAGTAAATCGGTCCAGACATGACGGCTGTAGAGCGCGTACAAGCTTTTGTAGCTTTTTTCAGCCCTGACGTCACATGAAGAAAAGAAATATGACGATCAAAAGCGCCAAAGGCACTGTGCTTACTGTAAAAATTTCATGCTGCTAGCTCATCGGCAACCTGTTTCAATTTGAACCTCAAAAGGAAGAAATAAGTAGAATAATAATAAGAAGAAAACACATAACCCAATAGGTGTTTCTGCTTGAGGCAGAAAACCCTAATAAAACTTAACAATAAAGACCTAGAAGCAGTTAGCTAATCAAGCAGCGTTTATCCGACATCATCTTTAATCTGGAACTTTTTACCAGTCCTGTGTATGGTTATTGTATGATTACCACTGTATTTTATCATTTTTCCTGAAGAGTCATTAAATGTTTTTTCTTTCTTTTTTTAAGATTCATCCATGTTTGGAGCCAGTACTCTGTGTGTATACTGCGCATTGGTGCAATATGAAGGAACCCAGCGTGTGTGGACTGAATAGTGCAACTGTTACCACCGGCTGTGTGTGAAGGAACCCAGCGTGTGGACTGTGATAGTACAACTGTTACCACCCAGGCCATGTGTGAAGGAACCCAGGGTGTGTTGACTGATATAGTGCAACTGTTACCACCAGGCCATGTGTGAAGGAACCCAGGGTGTGTGGACTGTAATAGTGCAACTGTTACCACCCAGGCCCTGTGTGAAGGAACCCAGCGTGTGTTGACTGATATAGAGCAACTGTTACCACCAAGGCCCTGTGTGAAGGAACCCAGCGTGTTTGGACTGTAATAGTGCAACTGTTACCACCCAGGCCGAGTGTGAAGGAACCCAGCATGTGTGGACTGTAATAGTACAACTTGAAGGAACCCAGCCTGTGTAAGGAATCCAGTGACTGTAATGGTGCAACATAATTCAGCAACGTTGTGGTTATTATCAAACTCTAGTTAAACAAGGTGTAGGATCAGACTGTTACTCCAGTCTCCTGAAAACATCTGCCCCAGTGAAGCAGCAAATTCTTCCCAGTCAAGTTATTTCCCCAGGGAAACTTACCTGTTGTTTTTTCCGGACCATCTAAGAGACAGAGTGGAGATAACTGGTCTAATCCAGATTGGTCTCACCTTTATGGGCAGTCTTTGAGGTAGGGGGTGATAAGTTGGACTGCTTCATTTTCTGCTCATGAAGTTCGGGATCTTCTGGGTCTTGCCAGGGTTTTTCACACTGTATCATAGACCCGGGTGCAATGGACTCTCAGGGGGAAGAGCTACCTGGGAAAAACTAAACTGTCGAATTGGTAAGTGGATGGATGATGGGGAATGGGGTTACATAATGATACAAAGGTTGCAAATAGTAGTGATAAATCATATGGACTTAAATACACTATGTATATGTAAATATATGAATGTGAACAGAACACATCTTTTATCTGTACCACAGATGACAAGATGTAAAACTATAAGGGTATACCCACATATTTTTTTTTTTTATTATGTAAACAAGCAAACTTCCATTCACAAAAGTGAAGTGGAGGCAATATAAGGAATCAAGTCTGTTGCGTTGTGTTCCAGTCAAATCAATTTAGCAGGGGTATTCATCAACTTATAAGATAGCTTAAGATGGACAGGTTTGCGAGGATGAGGCCCAACATCCAAGTTATATTACTTAGTGAAGTAACTTGAAATCATTGAAAAGTGAAGACAATTAAATGGGCACAGGTTTCCAGAATATGTATTCACAAAACAGTAAAACCTCATATAAAGACCACCTCATTATAAGGACCACTATTTTCACGTCCTTTTTTCCATATTTCATGTTAATTGAAACTTGATTACCAGGCCACCTCATTATTAAGATCAGTTAACAGCAGTCCCAAGGGTGGTCTTGTTATTGAGATTTTACTGTAGTAGTATTAAGATCATAATGAACTTATATTGACTATGTGTATGTAAATATATGAATGTCAACAGAACACATCTTTTATCTGTACCACAGATGACAAGATGTAAAACTATAAGGGTATACCCACATATTTTTTTTTTTTATTATTTTTTTTTTATGTAAACATCCAAACTTCCATTCACAAAAGTGAAGTGGAGGCGATATAAGGAATCAAGTCTGTTGCGTTGTGTTCCAGTCAAATCAATTGAGCAGGGGTATTCATCAACTTATAAGATAGCTTAAGATGGACAGGTTTGTGAGGATGAGGCCCAACATCCAAGTGGTATTACTTTGTGAAGTAACTCGAAATAAAGACAAATGGGCACAGGTTTCCAGAATATAATTTATCCTGGTTTTTCCTGGGCGATTCGACCACATTGTAAACCTTGATAAGAAATGTTACTACAGACATTGTGAAATTTGCTGGTCTAGTGGATCTGACCCATTAATTTTGAACCGGTTTGACAAAAATTATGAAGGAATTGGTCCATCTGACTATTTTTAACAGCTGTTAGGAGTAAAAGGGAATGGCCGACAGGGGGGAAATGTGTTAAGATGTGTGTTTAAGTTTTCTGAACATTTTTGCCAATTACATATGGATAACATAGGAGGAAAAATATGAAACACAGATGAAGATGAAGCTTGTGAAATGGACTACATAATGGAAGTTTTAGACTGAAATAGTGAAAAGTATCTTTAGAGATATTGGTGAAATAAGAACTTTTCTCTATCTTTTTCTTTGTTCACTGATACCTGGATTGAGGCCTGGATTACATAACTTTCTGATTACAAAACTATTAACTTGCCTGAGGGTAGCAATGTGACAAGGCTATAAAAACACTAAACCAATACCTGTCTTTGTGCTCTATGAAAAGTTGAGCATTGTGTGGGAGTGGGAATTACAGCACATGATTTGCATGAAAAAGTTAATGTGACCTAATAAAGACTTCTACAGGTAGATACTACAGCTAGAGAGACAGGGCTTGTTGTATTTGTTGTGTGTAGAGAAAATCAAAAGCACTGAAAAGACTAGAGGGAATATGAGTTCCAAAGATACAGGTTCAGGTCCAGCCAAAAGTCAGAATCAGGGTCAAGAAAAAATAAAAGGGACTGACAAATTTTTACCTAAATCAAAAACAGCACAAAATAAAGCAGGACAACAACCAACAAAGCAAGTAAGAAGAAAAATATCAGATTTGAGTGATACCAGCATTGAGAGCATGGACCTGTCAGTGATACAAAATCAGCTTGATATAATGCAAGAGACAATGATAAGGAAAGAAGACATAGAAACAATAATCAAGAAAAAATAACATAAAAATATATGGTATCAAAGAAGAAGGACAGGAGACCCAGATGTTACTGACAGAAAAAGTACAAGATATACTGAAGAAAGAAAATGTGGAACTACAAAAAGAGGAGATCATTGCCATACACCGGTTACCAACCAAGCCTGGACAGACAAGACCTGTCATAATAAAAACCATCAACAACACTGTGAAGACAGCCGTGATGAAGAAGAGGAAGGAGATGAGAGAGGCCGGATATAGAATAGCTGACGATGTGACGACTATGAATTCAGGACTTATTAACAGATTAACACTCCATAGTAAGATGAGAGCAGCATGGTTTTTTAATGGATCAGTGTATGGGGAAACTTTCACAGGTGAACGAGTAAAATTTGATGTGTATGACAACATTGATGAGACTTTGCAGAAGTTTCACGAGATGAAAGAAATGAACAGACAAAGAAGATCAGACGGATCCAGGGCCCCCAGGAGTTAAAGTATGTAATGTAAGCCTGATGTGTTATCAGGCAGGAAAGAAGTGATTTTTGTATTGTTCTCATAATATCTGGTAGGATACTGAGCAGTGCAGCTATAAATGTCTAATTTTGTGTCCATGAAGGTGGTCATATTGAAATCAGACCGTCCGTTCCGTTTGCTCGCCTGTTTTGATATTCATGGGTATTGTTAGTCAGTTTGTGACAGTACTGTCCTAATATCCATTGTTAGTCAGTTTATAACAGTTCAAATGTATAAACACTGTCCTAATATTCATTGATATAAGTTAAAGCATGTGTTTTTAGGCAGGAAAAAAGATTTTCAAAATGTAAACATTATATCTGGGTAAAGTATAAAAACACTAAAATAAATGTCTAATTTTGAGTATAAGTGTGTTTATGTTTTATTATGCCCCCAAAGAAGGGCATATTAAAATCATTCCGTACGTCAGTCCGTTTGGTTTCCATATTTTTTGTGTACAAACTGTAACTAGGTTATAGTTTTAATTTTGACCTAATATCAAATGTATAAACACCTATAATCCTAATATTTATTGGTATTGTAAGTTAGTTGGTAACAAGGCAAATGTATATACACATACTGTTCTAAAATGCATTGGTATTGTTAGTCAGTTTATGACAGTTCAGCTGTATAAACACTGTCTTAATATTCATTGGTATTAGATAAAGCATGTATTATTAGGCAGGAAAACAGATTTTAAAATGTTAACACTATATCTGGATAAAGTATAAAAAACACTAACTAATATAAATGTCTAAATTTTGTGTATAAGTGTGTTATGTTTTATTATGCCCCCAAAGAAGGGCATATTAAAAATCATTACATCCTCAAACTGTAACTAGGTTATAGTTTATACTTTATATTTACAAGTATAATGAAGTAATGTACACTTTATATTTAGAGATAGTTTTTCAGATGTAATTGTGCAAAAAGATTGTAAAGGAGCCACATTGTTTGCTGTTGTTTATTTGTTTTACTTTTCGTTCTTATATTGTATGTACAGCTGTCCTTATTAACAAAAGTATTGTAAATCATTTGATAATTTGGATATTCGAAAAGGAAGGGAGATGTGGATGGTTTTTTATGTTAGTATTAGTAATATAGTAATTATCATCTTTTATTATGAGTAATCTGAAAATTGTCTCTTACAACTGCCGGGGCTTATACAATAGTAAGAAAAGAATAGACATTTTTCAATTCTTGAAAAAACAGAATGCAGAATTTTGTTGTTTACAAGATTGTCATTTTACTGATAGTTTAGAAAAAAATGTTTAAACCCAGTGGGATGGGGACTGTTATTTTTCTCATGGAACATCAAATTCTAGGGGAGTTTGTATTTTATTGAAAAAGAATATCCCAGTGGTTGTTCACTCAGTAGAGAGGGATTCCACTGAAAATTGTTTGTTATTAGATATAAGTTATGATGGAGATAGATTTACTTTATGTAATATTTATGGTCCTAATGAGGATAAACCTAATTTTTATTAGATGTGAATAAAGATTACATGAATTACAAATCTGTCGATAATAATAAGAAAGCTAGAGAAAACCTATGTAAAATTATAAGGGAGAAAAATTTGGTAGATACCTTTAGATACATAAATGGAGATGCAAAACAGTTCACTTGGAGACGGATTAATAATATGCAGCAGGGAAGACTAGATTTCTTCCTCTCATCAGAAAACATGTTGTCAAAAATAAAAGACTCTTCTATCGGAATTTCATATCGTTCTGATCATTCTATTATATGTTTAGAAATAATATTCAGTAAAACAGATCATGGTAAACCTTTATGGAAATTTAATAATTCATTGTTGTATGATAAAAACTACATAGATTGTATAAATGATAAAATAGATGAAGTTATAAAGCAATATTGTTTACCTGTATATTGTTTAGATAACATAACAAATATTAACAATAATGATATACAGTTGGTCATAAATGATCAGTTATTCTTAGAAACTCTATTAATGGAAATAAGGGGGAAGACTATTTCATATTCTAGTTATAAGAAAAAGCAAAATAGATCGCTTGAATTTACGTTAATGGAAAAAATTGATAATACAGAAAAAAATCTAGATGAAAATAACAAGGAAGAATTACTGACATTGCAAAATGAACTGCAAGCACTTAGAGAAGAGTCATTGAGAGGACATGTAACTAGATCTAGAGCTAGGTTTATTGAAGATTGTGAAAAACCTTCAAGTTATTTCTGTAATTTAGAGAAACAGTATTGTACTAGTAAATTGATTCCGTTTATAGAAAAGGATGATGGAGATGTGCTGTCAAATCAGTCTGATATCTTAAATGAAGCATGTATGTTTTATAAAAATATGTATTCAAAAAATAGATTTGAGAAGGATTATAATATTCAAAATGATTTAAAAGATATAAATTTGAAAAGTTTCAAGTGATAAACATTTAAGGACTGTTGACATGAGGAAATGCTCACAACATTGAAAAATATGAAAAATGATAAGTCTCAAGGATCAGATGGTTATACTGTTGAATTTATAAAGGTTTTCTGGAGGAGAATTGGTCATTTTATTGTTAGATCTATTAATTATGCATTCAATATTGGTTCCCTTTCTATAACACAAAAACAAGGAATCATTACATGTATTCCAAAAGAGAACAAGTTTAGAAATTTTTTAAAAAATTTAAGACCTCTTACATTGTTGAATGTTATTTACAAGTTAGCTTCAGGGTCAATTGCAAATAGATTAAAGAAGGTACTTCCAAATTTAATAAATTGTGACCAAACTGGCTTTATAAAGGGTAGATATATCGGAGAAAATACTAGATTATTGTATGATTTATTAAAAATAACAAAAGAAAAGAAAATTCCTGGGTTACTAATCACAATTGATTATGAGAAAGCCTTTGACACACTATCTTTTAACTTCATTGAGGAAACACTAAAATATTTCAATTTTGGAAGCACATTTAGGAAGTGGATCAGATTGTTTTTATATAATACCATACCATGACAAAAATACAAATTAATGGATTCCTCTCAGATTTTTTCAAGGTAGAACGAGGCTGTCATCAAGGTGATCCTATCAGTCCATATATTTTTATATTATGTGCTGAAATTATTGCTATTAAAAAAAGATCTTGTGATAAAATTAAAGGTATATTTATTGATGGATTTGAATATAAAATTTCTCAGTTTGCTGATGATACTTCTTTGTTTTTAGATGGTTCAGAAGAATCCCTAAATGCTACATTAGATTTATTACATGAATTTTCTTTTTACTCAGGGTTAAAAGTTAACTTTGAAAAGACAAATGTTATATGGATTGGTGCTATGAAATACAGCACTCGGTCAATAAAAACAAAATACAAACTTAGTTGGAACACTACAACTTTTAAAGTACTTGGTGTCATTTTTGATGTAGATTTAGAAAATATGATAAAACTTAATTTTAATGGCAAGTTAGAAAAGGTTAAAAAAATTATATCCTTCTGGAACAGAAGAATTCTTACTCATATTGGTAAAATAACTGTTGTGAAAACATTGATAGTGCCTCTTTTTACACATTTGTTTACAATGTTACCTTCACCGCCTATTATATTAATGGAAGAAATAAATAAATTGCTATACCAGTTTATATGGAATGGCCCAAATAAGATTAAATGCTCTGTTGCAGTAAAAGACTATGAGGAAGGAGGATTAAAAATGATAGATATAACACAATTTAATAAAAGTATGAAAATTTCATGGATTAGAAGATTTTTAAGATGTAAAGGAAAGTTGTTGATAAATTCTAATTATAAAATGGTTAATTTTGGGAAAGTCTATTGTGAAAGGTTGATGAAAGAGGTAAAAAATAATTTCTGGTATGATGTTCTAAAAAGCTTTATTGGTTATATGGATAAGCTGTCTATAGAATCAGTAGAAGATTTCCTGATGTTGCCATTATTTTTTAACAGCTCATTTAAAGTTGGTAACAAGGGAGTATTTGATAAATGTATGTATGATAGAGGAATAAGATATGTAAGTGATATATTGACAGTTACAGGTGATTTTGTTGATATTTCATACATAGAAAATTATATTGGTAAAAAGATTTTTTATGAAGGTCTTAAAAGTTCAATAAAAATCTTGTATAAGAATAAATAACATTAAAATAATTGGTAACTGTAGCTACTGTGGACCTATTATGTCATGTTATTTTTCAAAAGTTGCATACTCTAATAAAGACAGTAAGCATGTATATAATGTACTTATTGCAAATGGGGATACACCAACAAGCCAGGAAAAATGGAACGATCATTTCAATGATATTAACTGGAAATATGCTTATAAAGCAATTTTTTTACTAACAAGAGATTCCTATCTACAGTGGCTACAGTTACGAATTCTTCATAGAATTATTGGTACAAAATCTTTATTATGTCATATGAATATTGTAAATGATAACATGTGTACCTTTTGTACAGACGAGGAAGAGACGATTTTACATTTGTTCTGGGAAAAGGAATAAACATTCATATATCATGTGAAGAATTTCTTATAGGAAAAAGCAAAAAGGAGTTTGATAAATTTTATGTTTTGTTTTTACATATTAAAAGATACATTTTTATATGCCAAAGGAAAAAAATAACACCAAATTTTTGTGGTTTAAAGAGTAGCTTAAATTTAGCTTGGCAAATTTACAAAAGCACCAATATCAAAGTTTCAGAAATAGAAAATTGGGCAGTTGTAAAGGTACTTATAGACAATCCACATATCTAATAATAGAAAAATGGTTTCAGAAATAAAAAGTGGGCAGTGGTAAAGTACTTATAGACATTATCCACATATCTAAAAAATAGAAAAATGGTTTGAGACTAGCTGTGTATGCATGTATATTTTTGTTTTTCTTTCCCTATGTTTCATTGTAAATTTCATTTTATTGTCTTATTCATAAATATGAATGTATGTCTATCGTTATTGTAAGGTGGTCAGTGGGATGGTCCCCCGACCCACTGCTACCTATGTACGGGGACAATAAAATGTTAGAAATGCTACTACAGACATTGTGAAATTTGCTGGTCCAGTGGATCTGACCCATTAATTTTGAACCTGTTTGACAAAAATTATGAAGGAATTGGTCCATCTGACTATTTTTAACAGCTGTTAGGAGTAAAAGTGTGCTTCTGCATTTTAAAAAATGTAACCCATTTTTTTGTGATAAATCTACTATTTTCACAGAAAAGATATAAAAAAGTGACATTCTCTTGTAAAAGGTTATTTTTAATGGCATATTGTATTTGGATGCTGTTACATTGTTGTTTTTGACTGTTGTACAGACATGTTATCCAGTCTAAATAAATACAATACTTAAATACTTTATTATTTTTCTTTTCAGTTGCAAAGTCATGAAATGCTTTCAATAGAAATGCATCCTGCCATTTACACCACTCGACATAACAGTCCTATGAAAAATAATTTAATCTGATACTGTTCCCGGTGGCCGAGGGATAAGAACATTCACCTTGAGAGCAGAAGAGTGGGTTCCGTCCCTGGCTGTGACATACCATAGTGGTAAAAATGGTAATGGTATAGCTCCCTTGCTTGGCGCTCAGCATATAAAGGTAGTTCCAGGACTGGTTAGCCTGGTGTCAGGTTAATGCGACTGGGTGTGGTATCATGTCACATGTCTTGGGGGGTGATACTGTAGTATGGCAGCACTATATCCATCTCAAGTAGAGTCTCCAAATGACAAATACGGTCAGTGTGACATTAAACCTAACAAACATCTAATCCATGATTTATCTTGGTTATATGAATTGGGTCAAATACTTGCCATTGCAGTTTATCTCGTTACCATGACATCAATTTTGAAGAAAATGCATTACCTTATATATAAATATTTAAGAATGTTTAAAGCAAATTTATCAATACATGTACTTTTATTCTAAAATTTTTCTCAGGCCAGTTCACGGAGTGAATTCTTATTCATTACATTGTACCTGTATATCGATACATATAGTCATATAGCGACGTCCAGCTAATTACAGGTGGAGGAAGACCCAGAATGCACGGAGGCAACCGGGTAGAACCACCAACCAACTGCAAGCCAGAAAAGCCAAATGACCCTGCTGGGATTTGAACCCATGCGGTGAGGGGCTGAGTGAGTGTTAGTCAGTGACTGACCCTCTCAACCACGGAGGCCCCTTGATTAAATTTAATCACCATCAAAGTCTCAAAGTTTAAATCACTTAGTCTTATCTGTCTGGCAAACTACATGCTAATCATATACTTATCTATAAATTGACAGGGCTGTACAGTGAATATACTTTTATGAGTTAATAGAACACTTATATAAAAAATGAAATATAATAATGATATTTTGAGACTACTCGATAACTTTCAGAAAGAGGAGAGACAGCACCGGCAGAGAGAAAGTGAGTTTGTAAATTGAAATGTCAAATGAGAATATACTCATTATAATTAGAAAAAACAATACATGTACATAGAGAAAATATCTCACTTTTGTATACTTCCAAAGTTGAAATGTTCAAGAATATGAATTTAAGTATATTCTGTGTTGTACAGTATAAGGGTAACTTGGTCCTTCACACCTGCTCTACGCCTTATATTTGGTCAAAAAGTGGACATTTTAACACAAATACAGTGATCAGAAGGTAAATTTATGTATGGAAACATTGGTTTTAAGGACAATACAATCATTGATTTCCTCAATACTGAGATAAGTAAGGGCATGTAATGAAAAAGTAATTGACTATTTATTACCCTCTTTTTTGTCACACCTGCTTTAAAGGATCTAGTTTTATACTGCTCAATATTTGCTGCCTGATCTGGTTTTATACTGCTCAATATTTGCTGCCTGCTCTGGTTTTATACTGCTCGTTATTTGCTGCCTGCTCTGGTTTTATACTGCTCGATATTTGCTGCCTGACCTGGTTTTATACTGCTTAATACTTGCTGGCTGACCTGGTTTTATACTGCTGAAACCTGCTGACAGATGTTTTTTTATTGCTCTATACTTACAGGCTGATCTATTTTATACGGATCAATTGATGTTTTTAATGTCTATTTGAGGTTAATATGCTTAATACTTGCTGGATTATCTGATTTCGTTATGTGCAATACTTGCTGGCTGATCTGGTTTTATACTGCTTAATACTTGCTGGCTGATCTGATATTGTAATGTTCAATACTTGCTGGCTGATCTGGTTTTATACTGCTTAATACTTGCTGGCTGATCTGATTTTGTAATGTTCAAATATTGCTGACAGATCTGGTTGTATACTGCTTAACACTTGCCGGATTATCTGGTTTTATAGTGCTTAATACTTGCAGGCTGACCTTGTTTCATGCTGTTTAGTTTTTACTGGCTGATCTAGCTTTATACTGCTAAATACTTGCTGACTGATCTGATTTTTGTAATGTTTCATACTGCTTGATACCAGGTGATCTGTTTTTTTTTAATTGCTCTTTTCTTATCTACTAAACTGGATTTATACTAATCGATATGTACTTGTTGGCTGATCGGGTTTTTGGCTGATCTGGTTTTATACTGCTTAATACTTGCTGGCTGATCTGATATGGTAATGTTCAATACTTGCTGGCTGATCTGGTTTTGTAATGTTAATACTTGCTGGCTGATCTGGTTTTATACTGCTTAATACTTTCTGGCTGATCTGATTTTTGTAATGTTCAATACTTGCTGGCTGATCTGGTTTTTATACTGCTTAATACTTGCTGGCTGATCTGATATTGTAATGTTCAATACTTGCTGGCTGATCTGATTTTTGTAATGTTCAATACTTGCTGTCTGATCTGGTTTTATACTGCTTAATACTTGCTGGCTGACCTGATTTTGTAATGTTCAATACTTGCTGGCTGATCTGGTTTTATACTGCTTAATACTGCTTAATACTTGCTGGATTATCTGGTTTTATACTGCGCAATTCTTGCGGATTTAGTTTTTTTACTGCTCAATACTTGCCAGCTGACTGGGTTTTAATTGTAAATTAAACATTTGGATATTTTATGAGGTGTTCATTGCAGCATAAATAAATAGTTACTGGAACAATGATGGTCAAAATTCTATTTCACTTATTTTTTTGAATTTGTTACATACAATCAAAATTTCAAATGTAATCATCTCTCAGCTATTGATGTTGTTATTCTATGTGTAAATACAGAACTTTATAAAGGTCTTATTCTTTTCATGTATTGTCTTGATTCACAATGTTAGATCAACAATGCATTCCGTTGACTGCAATTTGATTTGTAAAACTAAAAAGCAAGCTCTGTAGACAGTGTGGTTGTACTTTTTTCTCAGCCCTTCCTGGAGAGCACTTTCTGAACATCTGGCATATCAATATTCCAACGAGAAATGTGTATTATTTCTTTTAAGTGTAAAAACATGCTTTATATTCATATCAGTAACAGAGTGTTCTATCACCATAAACCACCAAGAACTGAACTACATTTTGACCTACACATCTCTTAACTACCATCTTGCTCTCTCCCATTCAGTGTGCGCGTATATGTTTTTTTATGCGCTGATCAAGCCATTAAACTCAAGGGGATGGGGTGTCAACAGGAATATGTTGGCCAATTATAAAAATTACCATACCAATCCAACTCTAAAATTCATCAGATATTGGAATGGGGGTTAAACTTGGGAAGGGGGGTCTGGTCCGGGACTTCTCAGGCTGGGACTTCTTCAATATTTTCCCTCTAATCTTCGTGTCGAAGTTAAGGGGTTCTTTTCTTCTTTATTTGATCCTCCATGCAGGGGAACCAGGCCCTGATTTGCTAACTAAACACATGCATACTATATTTCATGCATAAAACCTAATAACAAATTCTAGGGGTATAATGAACCCCTTTGATCTTAATTTTGAGATTTCAAAACTAAACAAATAATCAACATCATGCAGTCATAAAATTTTCATTTTACATCCACTTATAATCTAATATATAGAGTAATTTTTTTAGACACTAATATAATTATATAACCAATCATGGTATTAACTTGAATGTTTATGTATATGTTCAGGGGCATCAGATAACCAAGGTAGATAACCCTTGACTGAATTTAATATAAATTATGGCCCCTTTTTAACTTAAAAAATCATTGAGATTGCAGTAGCTCAGTCAGTAGAGCCCAGGACTCCCATGCAATTTTTTCATACCTTACACAAAAATCATCAGCATTATTTGGTTGAAATTTTATTTCATATTTTATTTATAAATAAATAATGAATAGAATGGGATCCCATTGAATTTCACTATGTTGCAGTTAGCTATGGAATATATACAACTATTGAATCATGATACACAAGGAACCTCCATAGCCAAGTGGAAATGGTCACTGTCATGTTTCTCTTTTTTGCCTGAAGCCCATCAGAATCAGTGTGGAAGCCTTCTAGTACATTGGTGGTTTTAACCAGGTGTCTTTGTGAAAACAACGAGTCTTCCTCCACCAGTACTGGCTGGATTATATTCGCTATATTATGAATGAAATACTGTCACAGTGTGGTAACAACAACATAATACCACATTGCAACCTTGTCTGTCCCGAGGACAGCAGCCTAAATTAAAGGCATTCTAGCCTCAGGCGTTTTGCGATCAGCTGGTCTACAGATTATCTAATCATGCATTAGGCACCATTTCCACTGGTAGTGTATAAACATGATTACAGACTGACAGAATGTGGAATTGAATCTCATTCAATTTTTTGTCCATACCCATTAAAGTTAAAATAATAGAAATGTAAGCTTTATTTGCTGAAATATATCTAACAGATAATACATGGCATTGAGGTTGATTGCAAGTTCATGGACTGGTCTTAGACTGAGGAAGGTATATGGACAGAAGTGAAGCTTGCATTTTGCCCGAAATCTTTTTTTTATTCAAGTTCTAAAATCGCCAAACTTACAATATTCTTCGTCAAAACACGTCATGATTCGGAATGTGATTCTTTTCCATAAAGAAGTTTGATTCATGGTATCTTATATCATTGTTAATCAAATGTAACAACTTGGATTGGCATTCATCTATTTCAATGTAAAAATATTGTTCCCTTTTTTAAAACAACAGGGCCAAGATGGCCCTGAAGATGCTCACCTGAGAAAACTGCCTTCATTTCCTGTACAAGTTAACGATTGCAAAAGAAATGAAGATGCTAGAGTGTAAACTGAAATTTTTATTAATAAATTTTAGGGCCATAACTTCTGACCTAATTACCCGATATCAGCTGTAGATGAACTTGGCCTTGAGATAATGGCTTTTAACATTATCATAAATTTTGAAAACGATTCGTTTAGAAACAAGACTAATTTTGATGCCACAAATGTTTTGAAGTATGACTGATAAAAGAAGGCTGGAATATTAATATCACATTTTTTTTTTTTAAATTTTTATATGATGGAGAGAGAAATGCTAAAAAAAAGGTTATCCATAGTGTTAATATATCTGGTGAGGTAAAAAAGAACCATTTATGTAAAGAAATAAACAAGAAATGTCACAAGATGGGATGAATGCCCCCAAATTGCATATTCAAGGTTTTGTGAATAATTTCCCTGACATTTGACTTTTCCCTGACATTTTTAACAGTGAAATTACTACAGCATTATGCATGAAATACACAATAGCTAAGAATCATATGCATAACTGAACCATAAGTCCCCTACCGGTTGTGCATATTTTGATTATTTCCATTAACATAGCAACCAATATTTTCATCCAAGAAAAATAAGAAGTGAGGTGCATAATCTCCATATTACCATCATATACCAGGTTTCACTGAGCTAGCTTATAATATGGCTTTTAAGTTATCACAGCATTCAAATTTCTGCACAGCCGGATGGAGGGCAAACCAATGCCCTATCAGGGCTTATGATACTTGACCTCTTAGTGTGACCATGACCTTTCAACTACGAACCTGGGTATTGTACAAAACACATTGTATCATTACCAGGCACATTTATGCAAAAAAAATAAAAAAATAAAATTCCATTGAGGAGTGACAAAGATATGGAGCGGACACAAAAAACAAACCCTTTGAACTCTAAGTGTGACCTTGACTTTGGAGCTACAGACCTCGGATTGCGCAACACATTGTCTCATGATGACGAACTTTTTTGCCTGTAATTCAAATGTCAGAGTTATGAGGCAGGCACAAAAAATAGACTCCATTTTTGACCTAAGAGCTAGACCTGAGGATTGCACACGACACATCATGATGATGAACATTTCTGCCATATATTCAAAAATCCATCAAGGAATGTCAGAGTTATGGAGCGAAAATGAAATTCTCAATTGTGACTTTGACCTTGGAGCTACAGACCTAGGGATTGCACGCAACACACTGTCTCATGATGGTGAACATTTCTGCCAAGTAATTTCAAAATCCATCAAGGAATGTCAGAGTTATGGAGCAGAAACGAAATCTGGATGGACGGACAGATGATGCGATTAATACATGACCACTTTCAGGGGGATAAAAAAACAAACTATAATAAGTTGATAAGTATTTATTAGAAATTATCATTTGTGAAACTACACATTTATAGTTGATCTGGTAGTATATAATGGTAAAGAAAGTTACCAGAAGAAAGTTAACATTGTCTTCTGCGATTTGGCATTGACATTTAACAAAGTTTAAATTTGTTTTGAAACAAAAATATTTCAAAATGAGACAGAGTTCAAACACTTGTGCATTTATTATTTTCATAAAAAATGATTTGTATTATGAATACGTTATAAAAATGTTAATGAATACAAGAGTAAGGTTTATGGATCCCATAAAAAATAATATGAGGAATTTAACACTTTGTAAACATATGAACACATGCGATTAAAATGTACAAGTTATATTTATGTGCTAAAACCTAAGATTTAATGAAAACTGAAAAGAATTTAAACCACTGGAATAAAGTGAGTTTTCGAGATAAACACGAGTGTTCTCTGGAACACGTGTGTAACCTGCTGAAGACAACGAAAAAATGATCCCTGTGTGTCACCTCTGCTTACAGCAGGTGACACAAAGATCAGCTGTTTACACAAAAAATAACATATATTGTAAAATACATATACAAATCACAGAGAAATCACAGAGAAATTGACCGTTATATTCATAAAATATCACCATATAAATTTAACAATGAGCATGTTATTTATTGCAAATTAAAAAAAAATTTAAAACACTGGAACCATTTAGCATGTGAGATCAACTATCTGTTCAACTATCTGTTGTTATAGAAAAGTGAGATATTTATGCTTAAAAGTACCAAAGAAATTGGACAGTTGTAATTAATTCATTTACAATTATGTACATTATGCTTGTTATTGTGTTTTATTTTTTACTTTCAGCTCTCTTCAACTAGAAACATCACTAGATGGGATTAATACTTCACACAGCACTTGAAGACAGAATATGAAGTTTTATCAATACGACAAGCTATTATTAGGAACTTCCTTATCAAACTTGGTATTCAATTTGTTGTGATAAATATGCATATCAAAACATCTTAAAATCTGTTTTAATTTTAAGTTATCAATTGCAAAAAGTAATTTTGATCAATTCTATGTTGAAAAGGTGCCATAACAAAGTAAGGAATTTGTGCATGATTAATATTATCTGATTTCGGTGAGCCTATGATAAGATACCATTTGGACAAGTGTGTTTTCAAAAATTCTAAGTTATGAAGTAATGAAAATGCTAGAATGTATAAAGTTTGAAGATGATTGCTTAAGAAATGAAGATGCTAGAGTGCAAACAAAGTAAAATCTGGCATTTTTAGCTCGACTATTTGAAGAATATGAGAGCTATTGTAGTCGCCCTGGCGTCGGCGTCGGCGTTGCAGCTTTTGGTTAAAGTTTTGCATGCAAGTTACTATCAACCTTATATCTCAATAACCATTTATGGCATTGACTTGAAAGTTTATAAATTTTGGTTAAAGTTTAGCATGCAATAGAAAATTTGGTTAAAGTTTTGCGTGCGAGCTACTATCATGCTTATATCTCAGTATCCAGGCATGGAATTGATTTGAAACATCTTAAATATGTTTAGGGTTATCATACTTTCATGGTAGATAACTCTTGATAGAATATATTCAAATTGGCCCCTTTTTAATTGAAATTTTGGTTAAGTTTTCATGCAAGTAACTTTCAAATTAAATTGTTACGGGGAACATAATTTCATGGTAGATAACTCTTGATAGAATATGTTATAAATTATGGCCCCTTTTAAACTTTGGCCCCTTTTAAACTTAGAAATTTTGGTTAAATTTTTGCATGCAAGGAACTTTCATACTAATATCTCAGTATCCAGGCATGGGATTGATTTAAACATCTTTAATATGTTTAGGGGTATCATACTTTCAGGTAATAACTTTGATGAATATTTCAATTATTGCCCTTTTTAACTTAGAAATTTTGGTTAAAGTTTTGCATGCAAGTTACTTTCATGCTAATATCTCAGATTCAGGCATGGGATTGATTTTAAACATCTTTAATATGTTTATGAGTATCATACTATCAAGGTAAATAACTTTTGATGGAAATATTAATTATTGCCCCTTTTTTAACTTAGAAATTTTGGTTAAAGTTTTGCATTCAAGCTACTATCCAGCTTATATCTCAGAAATTGCTTAAGGAATTGACTAGAAAGTTAAGGAGTGTCTTCAGGGGCATCAGAAAACTAAGGAGGATAACTTTCGGACTGAATTTTAATGCAAATTATGGCCCTTTTCTAACTTGGAGTTTTAGTTAAAGTTTTGCATGCACAGTGTTATTGTGCTTATGTCTCAGTTACTAGGCATGGGATTGATTTTAGACCTCATAAAAATATTAAGGGGTATCAGACTATCAAGGTATATCATTTTTGACTATTATTATGTACAGGGTATGTGAAGGGCAAGAATTGAAACAGATTTCATTTGATTTACCAACAAGCATTTTGAATAGTCGAGCGTGCTGTCCTCTGACAGCTTTTGTTTATATTAAAAGGGGCATAACTCCTGACAAAATTGGCTGATATCAGCCATAATCGAACTTGACAGAAATTATGGTCATAAAAATTGTCATAAAGTTTGAAGATGATTGCTCAAGAAATGAACATGTTAAAGTGTAAACAAACTAATTGTGGACAAAGGACAACAGACGGACGAGGGACATTCAACTATCGTAATAGCTCATCTTGAGCACATATGCTCAGGTGAGCTCATAAAATGTTAGTTTGGTAAAATCAAAACTGACAGCTGAATGCAGGTTGACTGCTTAATACAGGTGGCTGCTTATACAAGTTCAACTGTATTTGTGAAACTGGAAATACTGATATAAATGAAAATATACTGAAGACAAGAAAGTCAGTAGAACTGACAGATGCTCCCCGAAGAACGTCATTGTTACAAATAAGGCCTGGGTCAATGGGTGGGAGGATATGTTAAGGACCGGAATGGGATCAGCACATGCTTATCATGTATAGAATCCAGGTAACGCGCATCTCCTTTTGATAATAAAGCTTCACATAAAAAGTTTTGTTGAAATCAATCCCTTAGTTCCTGAGAAATAGTCCGGACAAGGAAAGTGTGAAGGACGAACGAACGAACGGACGGACAAAGCGGCGACTATATGCGTCACCTTCAGTGAGCATAAAAAAAGGTAAAAAAAAGCTCTTAACTCTCTAAACAGTAAACCATATTATATATTCTTGTTCCTTTTGATGAGACAGAAGATAAAATGGTAATACTTTGGTGTCCCCCAAGATCACACAGGGGTCAGGCCCCACCCCCAAAATTTTACTTAGGACCTTTCAGCTCAAAGCTGTCGAATTCCCCATTCCTAAATCATATCTATTCTCCTCATCAGATGAGATGTTTTACCAACTCTAATTTGGAGACTTAGTAACAGTTTACTATTTAATATGATAATACGTGTTACTCATCAGATCTTTCATTGATTTTTTTAAAGTTTTTATACAACTGAAAATGAAGTCATACATTTCAATGTGTGCTCATATCAAAGAGGTTAACCAACACTCTTGACATATGACTGGATATTTGAAATAGTGTATAATGGCCTAAACAACAATTAGCTGACATGATTATGATTGACATTACTAGCATATTGAATTTTGTGGGGTTTTGTGTAAATGATATCTCCTGTTAAATAAGGCAAATGACATGAATATCAGTCAACAACATGGTAGTAGGGGCCATAACTCTCTTAAAAATTGAGGAACCAGGTCACGTCAACGATATGCGTATCTACTCTTGGTAATAAAGCTTCCCATAAAGTTTCATTGAATTCAAGCCATTAGTTCCTGAGAAATAGCCCGGACAAGAATCATGCAACATGAACTATAGGCCAAAAAGTCAAGGGGCCTTAACTCGTTGAAAAATTTAGGAATCGGGTCATGCTGACGATATGTGCATCTCCTCTTGATAATAAAGCTTCCCATAAAGTTTTGTTGAATTCAAGCCATTAGTTCCTGAGAAATAGCCCGGACAAGAATCATGCAATATGTACTATAGGCCGAAAAGTCAATGGGCCATAACTCCTTGAAAAATTTAGGAACCGGGTCATGCTGAGGATATGCGCATCTCCTCTTGGTAATAAAGCTTCCCATAAAGTTTCGTTGAATTCAAGCCGTTAGTTCCTGAGAAATAGTCCGGACAAGGAAAGTGAGACGGACGAATGGACGGACGGACGGACGGACGGACGGAAGGACGGACGGACGAAGCGGCGACTATATGCGTCACCTTCCGTGAGCATAAAAATTTAAATCTTGCAGACTGACTGGTCAACACAATGTACATACCAAGCTAAACTAAAAACATATTTACAAAGAAAGTATACAAAATGAAGGTCAGAAATATTCTATTGGCTCTTTCCACAATGCAGAGCTGATTTTTAGGTTAAAAGGAAAGACAAATATTTCTATTACTTGTACAGATTGAAACATATATTTTAAAACATTTGTGCATTTCTTAAAATATCTTTTTTTTCTTAGACTGCAAATGGGTGATATTCTCATTATGGCATTTCAGTGTTAACAGCAACTTTAAACATTACAGTTGTTATCTGCAGAAATGCTTCCATTAATTTTAAAAAAGTGTTATATCCTTGGAAAAACTTTCCCATACTAATGAAACTTTTGCTCTTGATGTCTTTATCTCTTCCTTGGCTTGCAGGACACACCCCGTCAAACAGTTTCTTCTTTCGACAAGCTGTAAATGCATACAAAATTCAAGTTATTTAGTTCAAGGCATAGTAACTATGAATAATTTTCTATTTGATATGAATAATATGTAGCCATACTAGCATGAATAACTTACACAGGATTGGGTCATGTAATCAAACACTATGTTTTTCCAGCTATTGATTGCTGTGGACTTGCAACTGAATCAGCTATGAAACGGAAACTATCAAGGTTTAAATCCAAGACCATGGCTAGCAATTCAGTTCACATAGACTGCTACCTAGAACAGTCTTTTGTGTGGGAAACATTACGACACAGTTTTTTTTTTCCCAATTTTTGTCTTAACCTTGCACACTAAAAGGAGAACAAGAGCAACACAGTGTTTATGGGATTTTTTTTAAAAGGGGGGAAAAATTAGAGCAAAATGGACCCATCAGACTACTGTGAAATATGACCATTGATATCAATATGATTCATCTCCTCAGTAAATGGAATCATCAAATGAAAGTTAAAGAATTTTAGTTCTATGAAACTCCTGTTATGAACCAGAAACATATTAATCTTTTAACTTCATTTGTGTTATTCCTTGTAATTTTAATGTTGATTTTGTAATTTTCTGTGACATATACCACCTATAATTAGGTAATTCAGGGTTCGACATTAACTTTTTTGAGAGCTGGACCAG
>CM037784.1:1657226-1707226 GCA_021229015.1 Solen grandis | reverse complement strand
CTTTGTGTGAATTTCCACATTTGATAAATATAAAGGCAGTCAATAATAATAACAGCGAAACACTTGCGCAAAGGCATACGTCACGTGATTTGTTTGGTGTACATGAACTCACTTCACATATGTTCAATGTTTTTATATAATGCGTCATAAGCTTGATTTTGCCTTGACAAGTGTCTGGTTTTATGAATTAAACATCGGCTGCAGGTGAGACTAAAGGTCAAGGTCACACTTCTAGCAAACGTAGAAGAAAAATGAAATCTAGGAAATGTTTCTCGGGGGTACGCTACATTTCATTTCAAAATAAATGTTAAGATTGCTGTCATGCCACTTAAGTCACCTTGTAAGCGAATTTATGTCCGCAATGCTGACTTATGGCTGACATAATGTCCTGTTGCAATAGAACCCATTTTTATTTAGTTTTCTCAAACTTTACAAGGACTAGGTGGCGGAAAGGTCAAAGGATACCGCACCTGGACAAGGAGGTTGTAGGTTGGTCTTCTATTGAGAGACATCAACGTTGGATATCTGGTTACAGTATATGTTTCATGCATGCTGCATGCTTGTCCGAGGAAAGCTACAGAGCTTGGTCATAAATACGACTTTGTATGGTTACCTCCTTGGCACTGTCTCTGGCGAAATCTTGTAGCACTACAGTAGAGCCTTTATAAGTGACCACCTGTACTAAGAGATTAATCTGTATTTAGCGGTCAATTACATACATGTATCACCAAAATGTAGCATTTTGTGCAATATTTAAACTTCATTTAGCGGTCACCTCTCTTAAGCGGCCACTTTTTTTATTGTTCCCTTGACTGATCGCATAAACAGATTTGACTGTATACTGTAAGAACACAATATAAATGATATGTCTGCAAAGTTTCTATTCTCTTGGTCAAATATTATGTCAATATATTATATCAAGACTTCAATGGATGTGTGTAACGCTGTGTGTGCTCTTATGAACGTGGGACAAGTCTAATAAGCATTGTCAATATTAATAGTTCTTTCAGTTACATATGACGTAACCATCATTCATATACACAAAGTTTTTATACTTCTATAGCACATGATAGCTTTTAAATATGATGATACTGTGTGTGTGAATATGTCATTGTTCTCACTTCAAAACCCGTATGTTTTTATGGCTTTTTGTCTTGTTTTTTTCTTTGTCGTGTTTTTAGCACATGTACACAACTGGTAAGAGTTTTCGAATACATTTTTTACACCCTATCTGATATAAATAGGAACGACTTCTGGATTTTAAAAAAAATCATTCATTAATGTTTTGTGTTAAGCGTTCGGCACAAAAAAAGGTAGTGCAAAGTTTGGTGGCTCGGTATTATGGTATCATGCCACTTTTCTATGTTGAGATACCACAGTGAGGCAGTATTGATGTCTCATGTACACCAAAGTTCCCAAATGCCTGAAATATTGTCGTAAGGATGTTTGACTCAAGTAAACAAAAACATATTTATTCATTCATTTTGATATTTTCTGTCGCCTGCATTTTCTTACGATATTACTCTCATTCTTGATTGCTAGAACTTATTATATATCTCAAAAATATTTTAGCTGATTTTTGTAAAAATAAAACAAAAAACATTTTCTTTTTTTCTTATTATAAGCATGTGTATAAAATAGTGTCCCTATAAGGAGTAATCTCAGTGCAAGCTTAATTAAGTTACGTTATTCAAATAGATTTTCAAAATATTAACACGCTCAGCAATTTTGTCGATTTAAGCATATGTAATGTTGAAAATGAATCATAAAAAGAAAATGAAACCGAAAGTGATTTTGAAAACGAAAGTGAAAGTATATTGATTACTTTTTTGCAGTTACGCACTCCTGCTGAGTTATGCGGTTATCTCCCCTCCCGGCGTGTCCGCCAGAGGCCGCATGATGGAACCAGCCCAGCGGTCAAGCCTGTGGACCCGAGGGTTCGACTCCCCCGTCAATAACGACGATACTGGTCTAAACTGCGGAGGACCCTGGGTAAGTCTAGGGAATCATTTTAATATTAGAATAGCACTTTTCTTATACGTCAAAAACATACAAGTCAGAACTAGGGAAAACAAAAACAAAATAAACAACATTGCAATGTATCAAGGTCATTCATAGTGGGCCAAAGTCAATACTGCAGATACTAATGTTGTTGTTGTTGTTGTTGTTTTTTGTTTTTTTATTCTATTTTTTATTTGTGGGGGTATTTAATTTCTCTATCATTTTGATCAATGAATTATTAGTTTACACTCAGTAGCTGTCTTCTATAATCAACTACCTCTCAAAATAGGTTTTATTTTGGTGGCCACTGCAATGTTTAACAATGTTGGTTCTAAATAATTTTCCCCTCAAAATTATTGACCAGATTTCCCTATAGCAAACATGGTCCTAGAGGGTGCGAATATTGATTCCCACAAAAGCTGATAATTTATTTAATTCTATATTATCAAGAGCATGAATCCATTAAAGGTTTACAATCGAAATTGCCTTAAATACATTTTCTAAACGAATTTTATTGTCAGCAAAAGAAAGAAATGCATTTGTACCAAAACAAGGGTAAAAAATGTGAAAATATATTTGTATATTGAAATATCCATAACATTTCATTCGGAAGCCTTTCGTATTTAGAACTTTCACCAGCCATCTCAGTATGAAAAACGCATAGACATCGAAGATGAATGTACCATGACCTAGCTAATATGTGAATATTAACTCACCTGGACTGTCAATGGGATAATAAATCCGTGGGGTGATACCTCAATTTACGACCCACGTGACCAAAACCACGTAACTAACGTTAACGTAGCTTCCTAATTAGTTCGTTGTTTTATCCCTTTATATTCAAAGGTTGCGTATTTCCAATGTTCAGAAACGACTGTCAATGTAATATTCATTGTTTTGGAGACGTAAAGACTCTGTGTCCATCCATCACGGCCTGTGTCATGACAGGAAACAAAAGAAGCGTTGTCGGTTGGTAGTGACGAAACTTAGCACGCGGAAGCCAACCCATGGCGAAATATGACAGGTCAAAATAGCAAGGTCTTCTGTGCAAACCGCATCATCCAATAGTCATTTATGGTTTTCACATTGTTTTCTTAAGGTTTATTTTGTTGTTTGGCGACAAATCTATTTCTGACATTTATGGGTTTTAGTGTAAAGAGGAGAACAATGTGAAACTGAAAACAATGAAAGTCAAATACTTTTCGAAAAGATACGATGTATTAAAACTAGTGTCAAGGTCGTACACTCGCCATGAAGTCAGATTGCCTTGTCTGTCGTATGGTTGAAAGAAATATCGATGTGAACCAAACGTTTTTTTTTTCTTCTTTTTTTTAAGTTTTTTTTCCAACATGCGACGTACTCCGAAATAACAAACACAGTGTTTTTTCCAAGTTCCATGTAGGCAAAAACACATTTTTATTGTTAGAACAAAGGTTCACAAAGAATAATAATAGAATTACTGTATGCTTTTCAGCAACAATTACATGTATACTATGTTTGTACCTACATGGGAAACCTCATGTATGGGAGTTCGGATATCCTCTATTCGGATAACGTTAATAAAAAGACAGATATAAGTGGAAAAAGAAAATCAGTTTTGTCGACAGTTACATTTTATTTTCAACAAATAAATATAAATATCAAATCTGTATTCTTTCAAAGGCATTTTACAGATGCATGCAAATAATGGTTGTTGCTTATTTGACACCATTTTTTATATGTAAGCCAACCGAAAAGTAGATTAGATATCTTAGTACTAAGACGTGTGATAGGTTGCGCTTTATGTCAAATCGCTTTAAAATTTGAAATAAAAATCATGATGGTTAATTTTGATGACAGACATGTTTGATGATCATTATGATAATGAACTAGAACAGTATAGCAATATTTACTTTTGACCAATAATGATCAAAACTGGCTATAGAACCATGACCCGAACTCGCATTATGATGGTGTATACATGAAAGGTTCTTAAAGAGAATATGAAATATCAATAAATATGTCATAATAAATTATCTGTACATTCCATGCACGGTCTAGAAACTCTTATGCAAATTCAAAATATGTCCGTCATTAAGTTGAAATAATTATTGCCATGACGTAAGCACTTAAGTTCCTTAATAAACAAACCATGACACATAGATATACTTTTAATAAGCACCTATTTGTAGTTGAAGAATCTGTAAAAAAAAAATGTGTTAGCAAAACTTTAAGCATACAATTAAAAAGTCAGTTAATAAACTGACTCATGTCTGTAACTAACTTGTACCAAAGCAGCTGTTATATTGTGTACGGTATGGTTGACGGTAGAGTATGTGAGATATAACAGAGTGATCATCCTGACGTGGAATAACTAAAAGATTTACTTAGAATTATATATTTTGATATGTTTGCTAAAATAGCAAGGCAAGCAAGCGTAGAAGTTAATTCTCTGTGGGGCAGAAATCGCAGGAAAATAATCCGTAACTTATTTTTATGGCAAAACCGCAGAATATTACATCCGCAGAAATAATCCGCTATATGGTATATTAACGTCTTTTGCAAGTAATGAATACTAATTCCTCTCGACGGTTTTAGGATTGTACCAGTACTTTGCGCCCGGGAATCTTTTGAAAAGTTTTATTTGGTCACATCGGGGATTGAACCCGTGACCTTTAGACCCAAGGTCAGATAACACTGACACTGGACCAGGGCGCTTCCATGATACAACTAATATAATCATATTTAAGTATACGTAATATCTTACACTTCTGATTTGTGTGTGTGTCTGAAATTTACCGTTGCTGCGACAGTAGTTCAGTCACATAGCAACGCCCACTTAATAGAAGATTGTGGAAGACCAATCCCGAGTGCACAGGGACATCCGGGTAGAACCATGAATCTACCGTAAGCCTGCTGGGAATCTTCCCTCACATGAAAAATTCGAGTGAATTCGCCCGGATTCGAACTAATATTTGCGAGAAGAAGTGTGGTGTCACTGCAACGACCTTACTTACTCAGCAACAAGGGCCACTACGTGACCCCCCCCCCCCCCCCCCCCCCCTCTCTCTCTTTCTCTCTCTTTATATACATGTATATGCCTTGTCATAAAAGGCATAGAGTTTATCAATGCTTTTTAATAAGGTCGCAATTTAGTGTTGTGTGTGTTGTTGTTGTTTTTTTCTCACGAAAGAAAAAAAGAAAATGCTATCTTAAGGTAGAAAAAAAAGTTCCTATCTTACATTCGTTGGTGTACATACATTATTGCTGGATAGTGGAAAACCTTAGAAACTAGTCGCCATCTGTCAGTCATATATGTTCATTAGCAAATCAGCTATTTATTTTGACTCGCCCAATGTGACGCACTCTTTCTAGTCTCAAGGCTGGGGCGAAGGTTGCGATTTTATTGTATCACGTGATGTTTTTCTCTTTCGTCTTTTTTTTTTCTTTTTGGGGTGTAAATATACTCGAATCTGTCCTTGTTATCGTGTACAAGGGTAGGGGCAAATACCCAGACAATTCATCGCAAGTCAAATTCAAAACGATCCTACTTGTAGTTCTTTGAAAAATAATTTCATATATTTGCATAGTATATATTGATATACGGGTCATTTTCTTTATCACGTAAGAAATGGACAAAGGGACATGTTTCTGCCAGCAATCGCTGGTTTACACATATGTACATATAATATACCCTGCTTAGCGATTAGCATATATACAGGGTAATTCCAGGACTGCATGATTGACCCTGTGTCAGGATAATGTGACTGGATGTGGTATCATGCCACATGTCTACGGCGTGGTACTGCAGTGCGGCAGTACTATATCTGTCTCAAATATACATAGTCTCCAAGTAACAGAAATACTGATTGTGGGACGTTAAACACAATTAACAAGCAAACATATATATAATGATGTTATAAAGTCGATAATTTTCGTTGGTTTTAAATTTCTTCGATTTAACCCAGTGTGGACAATACAAGGCCCGACTTAGTGCAGTAATGTATTTTTAGCTGTAACCTTGACAATATTCGCATCAATCAAATTATATGACATTTCAGTAATTATGAAAAGGTTAATGACTACAATAAATATATGACCCTATTTTGGCATCAAATATTCTTTGCAAGCAGAATCTACATTTCTCACTTCCCAAACCTATAGAAGATCTCTATCCAAACCTTAGCCTAATGATATTGTTAATGTTAATTACACTTCATATGAAACAAATCAATTTTGATAACTTCGTAAACAAACTTTGTTCCAATGCGTGGGTGAAAATAATTATTTTTCGTCACGACATCATTCAGATAAATTAATTGCTTTCGAAAAAGGCTAACTCAGAGGCCACATTCTTTTAACAGAGGGTTTTAGCAAAGATGGATTGCAATCATATATTCGTATATTTTGTTCCTTTGTCAGTAAGTAACAATCGGGTCAATAGTTCACACACTTTCAAGAGAACCATCCCAAAGTATCTGCCTTAAATGCACTTAGACAAGTTATCAGGGTCAAAATTCTTGCTTCCAAGTTTGATCAAAATTGCTTTACATACCTTGTTTGTATTCAAATTTGATCAAGATTGCTTTACATACCTTGTTTGTATTCAAGTTTGATAAAAATTGCTTTACATACCTTGTTTGTATTCAAGTTTGATTAAGATTGCTTTTCATACCTTGTTTGTATTCAAGTTTGATCAAAATTGCTTTAAATACCTTGTTTGTATTCAAGTTTGATCAAAATGCTTTAAATACCTTGTTTGTATTCAAGTTTGATTAAAATTACTTTACATACCTTGTTTGTATTCAAGTTTGATTAAGATTGTTTTACACACTTTGCTAGTCTCTAACTTGTTATTTTGTTTCCAAGTTTGATCAAGTTTGCATGTTTTATTTGTTTTCAAGTTTATTTACTTCGTTTGTTTCCAAGTTTAATTCAGAATGCTTTACGTACTGTATTTTGTTTTCAAAATGGATCAATTTTGCATGTTTTGTTTAATTTCAAGTTTAATTACTTTGTTTACAAGTTTAACCTAGATTGCTTTACATATTTATTTTTTTGTTTCGAGCTTTGATCAAATCTGCTTAACTTTTTTCCCCCAATATATCTTATCGAATATATATGCAAATGCAAATAATTTGAAATCTGGGCATTTTTATAACTAAAGCGGTATTACCTTTGACCTATAATCCGATATAAATTAAAATCTAAGGTTATCCAGTTTGCTTAAGAAATGAAAAAGAAAAGAGTCTAAGAAAAATGTGAGGGACATACGTCATAATAAGACCAATCTTGAGTATTTCGTGCTGATGGGATCCTAACATGTGTCCAACCCTGCAGAGTCGTTTGTTTGTTTGTTAGGTTTAACGTCCCACCGACAGTGTTTCAGTCATTTGGAGACTGTCTACTTTAGACGTTGCATGTATCACACCCAACTCACAATATCTGACACTTGCCGAGTCTTTTCTTTTTTAGCATTACAATATATCATAAATTTTTGCATGACTCTTTAACTGTGAGATATGAGTTATACATCGGTAGTCGCGGAAAACAACAAATGTCCCTTTATTTTTGCTACAAAGTACGCCATCGTAGTTAATATGTTTGCAGCCGTTACTGTGTCACAAACAATATCCGTGTGTTAACAACATATGCACGCCTTTTGTTATCGTGATTTATTAGCGCAAACTGCACGGTGGTAAACCACACCAGGCATGCACGTTTTAGGGTTCATGCATGAAAACACTCACATGACATCGTTTTTATGAAACGTATGAGTTTTGCTCTAAATGTAACACTGTCAAAAACGCATTAAAACGACAAAGTGCGAAAGTTTTCATGGATTGATAAAGTCATTTTCATATATGTGGGGAAACGGGCCAAAGGTCAGAAACAAAGATAAACAACAAGTATCAGGATCAGGGACATAGGTGTAGTCAAACCTGTCTTAAGCGGTCAGTCCAGGAAACAAGGGGAGGTGACGCTTAAGAGCTGACCGCTAAATGAAGGTTAAATCGGTTAAGCTAAATGCAGGTTGATTGCTTCACACAGGTGGTCGATATAGTTGTGTAATATTTAAATTGACCGCTAAATACAGGTTGATTGCTTCACACAGGTGGTCGATATAGTTGTGTAATATTTAAATTGACCGCTAAATACAGGTTGATTGCTTCACACAGGTGGTCGATATAGTTGTGTAATATGTAAATTGACCGCTAAATACAGGTTGATTGCTTCACACAGGTGGTCGATATAGTTGTGTAATATGTAAATTGACCGCTAAATACAGGTTGATTGCTTGACACAGGTGGTCGATATAGTTGTGTAATATGTAAATTGACCGCTAAATACAGGTTGATTGCTTCACACAGGTGGTCGATATAGTTGTTATTTAAATTGACCGCTAAATGCAGGTTGATTGCTTGACACAGGTGGTCGATATAGTTGTGTAATATTTAAATTGACCGCTAAATGCAGGTTGATTGCTTCACACAGGTGGTCGATAATAGAAGTTCAAATGTACACGTTTACATAGGCATAAGTCTGAATAAAATATTAAGGCAATAAAACAATTCAAGTGCGACCTTATTAATATTTATATTGCTTAGAAAAATCTCGGCCAGGTGTTCATATACTTGCAAGGTATACCAGTACTTGTATACAGTTGAACCTGTATTAATGGTCACCTGTTAAGCGGTTAACCTGCATGTAGCAGTCAGTTTTAATATTACCAAACTATAGCCTCTGTTAAGCGGTCACGTTCTCTTGTTTACTTGACTGACCGCTTAAGACAGAATTGACTGTTTTAATGGCATGCTTGTGTTACGTTTTGTTTTCAATAATCACTCGACCTAGTATGGTTTACTTTTAAGATGCATTCGCCCTAGTATGGTATATTTTTAAGATGCACTCTGGCCTATTATGATGTATCATCTCGATACACTCGACCTGCTATGATGTATTATCTCGATACACTCGACCTGATATGATGTATTATCTCGATACACTCGACCTGCTATGATGTATTATCTCGATACACTCGACCTGCTATGATGTATTATCTCGATACACACGATCTGCTATGATGTATTATCTCGATACACTCGACCTGATATGATGTATTATCTCCATACACCCGACCTGCTATGATGTATTATCTCGATACACTCAACCTGATATGATGTATTATCTCAATACACTCGACCTGCTATGATGTATTATCTCGATACACTCGATCTGCTATGATGTATTATCTCGATACACTCGATCTGATAGGATATATGATCTCGATACACTCGATCTGATAGGATGTATTATCTCGATACACTCGACCTGCTATGATGTATTATCTCAATACACTCGACCTGCTATGATGTATTATCTCGATACACTCGACCTGCTATGATGTATTATCTCGATACACTCGATCTGCTATGATGTATTATCTCAATACACTCGACCTGCTATGATGTATTATCTCGATACACTCGACCTGCTATGTATTATCTCGATACACTCGACCTGATATGATGTATTATCTCGATACATTCGACCTACTATGATGTATGATCTCGTTACACTCGACCTGATATGATTTATTTTCTCGATTCAATCGACCTTGTATAATATATTTTTAAAATGCAATTGATGTTTGATATGTTTTCAGTATGCACACGCTCTATTGTAATATACGACCAGGTTGATCCGGTGCATCACAAGTCTACGCCAATACTGTTGATGAATCTGAAAAATGTATAGGACCGCTTCATCAGAACCGTAATTAAGAAATTGACAAGCGTAAAAATATATGTCTCCACGGTTCACGACGAGCTTACTTCTCATGTTTCAAAATAGTTGTTATCACTTACAGCACACCTACTGACCTGCCAAAAAGTAAATAAAGTTTAATGTGAATATGATTTATTCTTTCTCTCCGCATACGCGAACTTCACAGGGGCCTCGCGTGTATTTTTGATTGGTAAAGAAATAACTACATGTATACATAAACAAGTTATAGCAAATTGTTGTTAGTTAGCATACATAAGTCACAGCCTCACAGATTACAGCCTATTTGCTTTTACGTTTTTTAGGTGACAAGTTCTTACAAATTATATTTATCTCTCTCAACGGTTCCTGGATTGGACCAGTACTTTGTACCTCGTAAAAGTCATCAAATACCTTTCCCCACACACGAGGTTCAAGCATACATGCCAATGGACCATGCAAATATATAGTCTTAAGTATTAAGTTGCATTAAATGCACTTAATGAAATCAAAATAAAAGTAATGTACACTCGAATGATACGTTTCGAATGGATTGCTTATCAACGTAACGAAACATGCTTCATATCACGTGACTAGTGTATAACATGTAATACCATGTGAAAACAGCAGTATAAAGCAATACAAATTGTCACCTTGCATGCATAAATATGTCAGCCCTTTCCTTAAATAGACGTATGAACATGTACAAGTCATACAGGTCAACATCTATCGTCAATGGTCAGTTGGTCAACTCAGGAAACCTGGTCAGATCTGCCTTGTCTTCTGTCCGGCGGTTTTTGTGGTCCACCATTGAAATTCTCGTTATTACATTTTATGTAAAGATCTATAACCTTTGATTCTTACATAATCGACAAACAATGATATTACAATAGACCATATTACACACACACACTGTTTGTGGGTGACCGGGTAAAAGGTCATATCTCATTTTTAGACTGGCGGCTGGCCGCCAGTCTTATGCTGAAATTCGAAATCAGGCCTTTCTGATTTGCATATTTTCCACATTTTTAACTGTAGCACTCCGCGCTTTGTACGGATCCATACAATGCAAGCTGAGCTAACGAAAGCGAGTGGAGTGTGTTACACAGATGTGTTGCAACGACGTTTAAATGACATTTAGAAACTCTTTTTAATGTGTAAAGTTTGTGTGTCCACTCTTCTTTTACAAATTCCTCAAGCTGAATACAACCATTTTCAGCGTGAACAAAATACCTGCGTCGTTTACAAAACAGAGATTTAACCCAACTGGAGTACATGTAGATCCACACATGCAATCAAGAAAAATAGTGCTTTGCATAAGTACGTAATTAACCCAAAGTAGTTCAGCAGCGTTTCGCTCGATAATGATATATTTCGTAGCATTTCTGTTATATTACGTTGCATTTCTGTCTTCTCATAACATCAATAGCCACGCAAAAGCTAGAACAGTGGCCAAAAGCGGTCATAATTTAGTGGAATGGAAGATCACGTGACCCAATGATTTGAAGTGGTAGGCCTAAAACACGCAATGAAAATTTATACTATAAAGATGCAATACTATGAAAATCTATAATTACAGGTTCAACACGGAATCAACAACGGCAAGTGCGGCGTGTGCGGGGACCGATATGACATCATACCACGTGACAACGAGCCTGGTGGACGATACGCCAATGGCGTCATTGCTAATACATACACGACAAATGACACCTCAATGTTAGTCGTGATCGACATACAGAGTTATCTCGGTGGATATTTCGAATTCAGAATATGTCCGCACAACAATGTCCACGTGTCCGTGGGTCAGGACTGTTTAGACAGACATCAGCTGAGAGTGTGGGACCTGTACAACAAAGAGCCGAAGTATCGCTACTATCCCACTGGCTTGGGCCTACAACGCCTGCGTATAGAAATACCACGTGGTATGACGTGTACACAGTGCGTGCTGCAATGGAAATGGCATACAGGTATGACGTAATTTTGTCTGGAAATAAACATTTTTATTGAAATAGATCGCGGATTAATTTGAATTTTCAGAACTTTTGATTGACCAATAATTTAAGGTGGCACCTAATACGTATTGCTATTTTTGGTGATGTCGCCAATGTATTTTAGAATACATTTGTTTTATTGATAGGCTTCATCAAGTTAGACCAGTGTTGCAAATGCGTAAATAATGTCTGTCTGTTTATGCATGTACACAAGGATGGAACCTCAATGACAATTAGTGAAAAATAAAAGTCCTTCAGCCGACTTGAATTCAAGTTGTTGGTAAAGTCCATAATTTGGAATCTACAAACGGTGCATTTACGTGGTAATAATAGAACAAAAATGTTCAAGTTCTTGATATTGATTATGCTCATTTCATTTTTCTCAGAATGGGAGGCCAATTCTCATACCCCATGACGATATTTGGGTTCGTCCAGTACTTAGCCCCGGGGAATATCGTGAACAATTCTTACTTAATTTTCGGATCTACTGTCATTTGCATTACCATTGGGCCATGGTGTCCTTTATATGCATTGAACTTAATTATAAATCCTTCCTGCTTTCAGCTAATGACTGGGGACGATGCCAAGATGGTACCTCCAGACTCGGCTGCGGACCCCAAGAGGAGTACTACAACTGCGCTGACGTTGCTATAGAAACAGCATACACAAGTAATATTGACTTGGACACACCCCTTCCGTCGGAAATGCCTCAGACAGAACTTCCGGATTCAAACCTTAATTTCCAAATGGGGTTCAACCCATTCGGTTCTAACTTAAATACTGGTCCCATCTCTTTCCTTCCAAACGAAGTTTTTCAGGCCGGTAACATTGGTCCGGTGATTCCAAAATTCGATTTCTTTGATACTGCAGTATCTCAGTCGGCCGTCACAGAAAGTACATCAACACCAACAACCACTTCCCAGCCCCACACCACCACAACGCCACCTGCTGTCAAATCCGAAAACGTCGTAGAGCTGAAATTTAATGGTGCAGTTTCATCTGAAAGCTCAACAGACTCGCCAGTCACAACAGAAGCTGCAACCAGCGCGGGCACCACTACGGTTGCCCACACAAATGTTCCATCTGAAACCACGGCTTCTCCAACGGAAAGCAGCAACGCCACAACTTCTGGTTCAACGTCAACTGTGGCTACAGTGAACTCAGAGGCCCCTGCATCTGTATCAACAGAAACACCAACAGCTACCGGAAATGAAGCGCCGACAAAAGCAGGCGGTGTTGCTTTACCAACATTTGGTAAGTTGAAATAGGCTTCCTTTAAACCTGAAGCTATTCATATTACGTCGATCTGTAAATAGGTTCTTACAATTCATACTCGCACTAAACCCTTTCCGACGATTTCTTAGTTTCTTGAGCCAGTACATTGTGCATATGGAAACTTGGCCATAGGACTCAAGACCAATACCTTCTGATTTACAGGGTTGAATGGTCACTTCCGTTATTTTAAACTGCAGCGTCGGAAACCCTCGAGCGCTCATTCTGTTACTCCATACATCGCCCGTGGGATTATTAGTTAGCATTTCCTCGTTATCGATTATTTGAAAAGCCGCGCAACTATTTCAGCCCCACTAGTAGTGAGGATTTTTGGACCAATAGAAACTCTCGTACTTAAGGCGCTAAGACGAACCTTTACCGACTTACAGATTTTAGATCTCCAACTTAAGAGTACTCATTTATGTAAGCAGCATTTTTGTCTGATCGACGTACATCTTATCAATATCCTTATAACGATAAAGTGCTAGCCAAGTTTCCCACGGCTGACAGATGTAATAGGCAGCCATGGGTATCCGACGATGCGTAGACTGAAAAACAAGTGCTTGCAATGTATACTTATCATAATCAACGGGGCTGGACCAGTACTTTTCGCCAGGGAAGGTTATGGAAAACCCTTGCCCCAAAGGGGTTTGCACCCACAACCTCCGGATCTGCAATTGGGAACGTTACCACTAGGCATTGGCTCGGCATATTTTAGGAAAAGAGTCCGATCAACTTTAGGTTTAATACACTATGAATTATACATATTTTCTTTTTTTTTTTTTTTTTTATTTGCTGCAGTCAAGGAAGAGAATACACTAATAGTTCTTATTAGTCCCATACCGGTGGAGGGGACTATAGGTTTGCCCTCCGTCTGTCTGTCCGTCCGTCTGTCCTTCCGGATGTCTGGATCCCACGTTAACTTAAAAATCGTTTAAGATAATATTTTGAAAATTGGTATATGAATAGATGGCGGTATGGAGATTCTGCACGTCACTTTTTTTTCCTCGGACCAAAATTCTGGTTACTATGGTAACAGAAAAATTATGCACCTCACCGGTAGGGGACTCATGTGTTGCGTGCAACACCAGGTACTTGTTGTCTCGAAACAATTTTTCATACATTTTTTAGAGAACATACATGTATGTGTTATTTTAATTTATCCCTTAGAACAATATCATCAAGATTTGACTCCTTTAATATTGTTAATAAAAAAAGTAAGATTTCAAACATTTAGTTTCAGAACACCGATTAGATTTGTTTAAAAAATATAACTGTATTTTCTGTAAGTGGAACATTCAATCGATATCTACACAATTTCTTATTTGTAATGACTAAAGTACATTGTTTATTAATAAAGTCAAAATATTGATTCCGTTATTACATTGGTAAGTACATGTATGTGTAACTTTAACCCTTTCCCTCATAGAAGATACCATGAAAAGACCTATGCGAACAACATAAAACCAGATCAGCCTGCGAGTAACTCGCAGGCTGATCAGGTTTTATGCTGTTCGCTGCTCCTCAGTGGTCTGGTAATGAGGATTTTACAATTAAATTTGGTAAGGTTTGAGTTTGGCTTTCTGCAGATCAGGCTTTATGTGGTACCTATTGAGTGCGTCAAAATGAGTCTATATGAGGGAAAGGGTTAACACATATGCATGTTACATAAACATATACAGTATATCCAGCTTAGATTTTGACCGCTGGGAAAGAATAATCTTGATATAACAAGACTCTACCAAAGCTTTGTATCAAGTTAAATGATTATCATCCATATATATGTACTGTGTTTCTAGTTGTGTCGCTTTGGTTTCCGATTTTTCATACTGGCTCGAATTAAACCAACAATACTTAGTGCTAAGTAATAATTATTTACTTAAGGGCAAATTTAATTAGTGTTTATCCTCTAGTACAAATACCGAAATATTTAAATCTTAACAAATTGAGTTAGTTTTTAGATAATAATCAATGCAAGTTAAGTCATGTATTTAAATGTTTCAAACACAGGAATGATCGAATGTGTTTCTACATAGAATTTAAGTATTACTTAGCGCTAAGTATTAATTGTGGAATTCGAGCCTGTTCATTGGAAAATCTGTTTAACATGCGCAGTGTGTCTTGTTCCCCAACAGTACCAAAAGCGGAAATATTTGTGTAAAATAAAAATATTTGGAATACTGTAAAATTATAAATTTTCGTCGACACTGAAGTTAGCGGAATTAGTAATAAAGACAGCTTCGATAGTACGTAATTTATATTCGTTGACTCATGTTCTAGTAAACGTGCGATCTATTAACTGAACAGTTTTCGTTGGGATCATTATTCGTGGATTAAGCGTCCACGAAATCAACGAAAATTAGTCCACGGATCTACAGTATCACGGGCTTAAATCAAATAGGACCGTTCAACGACTTAAAAAACTATTTATCATCCGGTCGGATAATTGGAATTATTTCTTCATGTGAAAGAAGCCTTTCCTTTCAGCTGTCTTTTGGTAAGCCGTTGTTCAACCGGGGTACACCCTTTGATATCCCCCCCCCCCCCATTCTAAATATCTGCGCGGATTCAGAGGGATATGACATGACACCCGCTATTATACTAAGAGTAAAGAAAAAAAGAACCCCCTATCCTCCCTGGAAAAACCGTTGGACCCTATCCCTGTAAATATGTAAAGAAGAGGTGAACAATATGGAAGGAGGCACAGACCCCACCTCACCCCCCACCCCCTCCCCACCCCCCTACACAAAAAAAAAACACGTTCGGTGATTTCTATAGACTGGCCTGTTACTCCCTCCCCCCTGAGGTAAATGGCTGGATCCTCGCATTTAGTACATGTTGTCACGTTACTCTAACTTGCTTTTCTTGTCCAGTATCAATCACTAACTTACCCTCGTAATGTGTATATCTTATTATACTCAGCTTGGAAATGTCCTTGGCGAGGAGTTCTTACGGGGTCCCTTTTATTACATTGCACCCATGATTTTTAAGCGTGACACAATTGTTTTGTCTCATTAAACGAAACATGGATTCGTTTTAACAAAATGCTTTCCATATTTACGAAGTATCATTTCTTTCATACGAATATTATTTTATAATACGAATAAGCAAAGGGTTAGAGGTTTGTTAATCAGGATATATTTCATTTTTACAAACCATCGATTCGTTTTAATTTTTTTAATCGTAAAAACTTGTTAACAATAATCTTATCGGATTAGACATAGATTTGTCACGTGGAAGTATCATTTCAATTTTGCGAAATTCTATTTCGCAAATACGAAATTTCGTTCTTAAGAATTTTCCCCTCGTCTTTACGAAATGCTATTTCGAAAATACGAAATAATAATTCGTTATTCGAAATCAAATAATTGTGTCACCAAAGGACATAAATATGTGCAGTGTCACTCTAGGGACTCTGTAGTGTTTCAATTTTGTTGGACATATACTTATATCGACCTGTACCCTATCATGTTCTCGTTAACTATCCCCGAACCTCTCACTAACACACTCTTCTATTCTCTGACAAAAGTATCTTCTACTAAACCAGTAACACTACTGACCGGCTGGTTTCCTGACTCTCTCTCTTCTCTGCTCTAGTGATTCCTTTACTCTCTGCACTATCTGACCCCACTTCAGCGATGGATGACCTTTCACATAGAAGGTTAAAGGTCAAGGTCGGTATGGGTGCAAGAGAACTCATACCACCCCAGACGCCTTTCTTGGTGTCCGACGTGATCCCTGGGGCTGCAGGTATGACACCGTGACCTTTATCAGCAGTACTTTACGTTGCTTATTCTAAACATCATTATGATTGACATATTTTATACACTTGAATATCACGTGACCAGTGGTAAGCCTATTCTTTATGAAAATGAACATATCACTTGTCATATAAGGAAACTGATCGCTTCAAAATGGGAAAAGACACTGTTCATATTCAACCGCAAGAAAAACACACGAAAAAATACACCCGTGAATTACCGTTTGAAAATAATCGTGAAGACCGTTGAAAGTTAAGAAATCGTACAAACAAATGCATATGGACCTGTCTCTACATTATATTTCACATTACCCCATGTAAATATGTTTAAAATTTTATAGTTATTTAGGAAGTATTTCGGTCGGATTGTCTTGGTTGAAAATAGCCTTTGTTCTTATTGATGATTGTTTAGACTTTTCTTCCGGGGACGATTTCATCTTTATGTTCAACATACTCTTTTCGTAAATGAATGTATTTGATATTGCGGGAATTGGAAAAGGATCAAATACAGCAGCATGTATATATAATTCTAAAGTTACTACATTAAAAACAGTGTATCTATCTATTCACAATTTGAATATCCATTCTAATCCAGATGCAGCCAATAAAACGTCAGCTCCAACCGAGGCCACACCCACTCAAGCAACAGACACGCCCACTACCACTTCAGCTGCGACTACATCCGCAGTAGCTGATGCTGGGTATGATTTTTTTTATGAATCTCCGAATTTCTTAAAAATCATTAGGTTTCAATTTACTACGGAACTCTTAAAGTCATTTAGCAGCTATTAAGGCAGCTCGTTCATAGATGGCTATTGACAGATTTTGATTTAAGACTACCTGTTTGTATTACATCTATAAATGCCCATCTTGGAACGCATATCACACAATGCAACATTTATTTATTTATTTGTTTATTTATTTGCTTCTACCGATCAACTGTGAAACGAGCTGCCTTAAAAACCAATTAATTTAAGTCGACATTTAGGCCTTTCAAATCAAAAAGAAACTTCAATAACAATGTCTCCCTCTCTTTTTCAGCCTTATTCTTATCCCAGACGGACCGGAAGCCACCATTGTGCGCAAGCGCAGACAGGCTCCTGGGATTCCGCCCCCGCCTCCTCCCTCTGTAGACAAGCCCGCTGCCGAACCAACAAATTATGTCGCAGCGGCAGCGCCGCCTGTTGCTGACCCCGGGATGTCGCAGGCTCCGCAACCTGAACAACGGACCATCACGTTTGGCGGACTCATCGGAGATTCGTTTAACCGTGGCGGGAGTATGATGCAGAAAGAGTTCTTCTCCCAACAAGACTTTCATTCTCAAAGACCAGGTAATTCATGAAAAAATAATATTTTTATTTCGACTTTTCGAAAAATTACGGGGCAATCCTCGGCGTTAGTGTCGGAGTAACATCCCGACTCCTGCTATACTCATTACGGGGACCCCAAAAAGGACCCTAATAAGGTTTTGCGTGCAACTTCATTTTACATTACAGTACTGTAAAGTATTCATTTTAAACTATATATATCTCTTTGGGGTTATAACTTAGGTGACTGCCAAAGACCCATAACTTTATCATAGATATTTACTAAATTATTCCCCATTGTGAATTCATAAAGTTCATGGAACATTATGGTTTCGCGTGCAAGTTCTATCTCCACAACTTCTGAAGTTATTCACTTGAAACTTCACAACTGTCTTTGGGATATTAATTTTTAGATCAAAGACTAAGATCCACAACTCATACATTCATTTCTACGGAGTTATTTTCCTTTTTAAAATTTCTGAAAACATACTATCATGCTTATATCTCAGCAATCAGTTAAGAAATTTACTTGCAACTTCATAAAGGCGTTCAGGGGCATCATGCAGACCATCGAGTTACATAAATTTTATTCAAAAGTTAATACAAATTATGGCCCTTTTTAACCATCAAGATAGGTAGCTCTTAACTGAATTTATTGTAAATCATGGCCCCTTTTTAACTTTTGAAAAATCGTCGTTCAGGCCCTTGTTTTATTATTTTTAAGTACCGAAAAAGTCAGGCTCGCTTACAGCTCTTTTTTTCTTATTTCATTATTATAAAATGAGGTTTTAATGAATACATTATATGTTTCTTCGTACTTACAATGAAAAGTTAACAATACATATATTTTCTTTATTATTATCACTATTTATCAAGACTAAATTACTTTGCACAAAGACAGAAAAAAATGTCCAATAAAATACTTCATCACAGTCAAATGAGTAGCCCCTTCCCTGTATTAATCCAACAGATAATATAATTTTGTCTGTATCTAATTGTTTTTTTCTTCTTCTTTCCCCACTGGTAGCCCCTTCCCTGCGCGAGCAGAGCGCTACACTCACAAACGAGGCTCTCGCCGAGCCGGTATCCATCCCAGCAGTTCAGAGCTACGATGCCATTATGGCGCAGGGTGATCTGGGAGGCAGGTCACGTGGCCTGGATGGCGGTATTGTGCAAGGTAAGGCGAAATTAATAAAATGATATCATTTTGTTCGAATAGGGTGATTTTCCAGAAAATGAGAAAAAAGTCAACAATATTGATTTAATTTAAGGTAGGTGCGAATACTTGCTTGAGAATACTTCGATGTTATTTTTAAACGTTAAGTGCCTTGTCAGAAATGAACAAAACTAAGAGTTATAAAGTGTTTTATGCAATCAAAAGTATTCAGTAGATCAATTTATACCTTACACAATTTCCTAAACGGGCAGTCGAGGGACAATAGCCAGGCAAATGAGAAATGATGGTCAAATGCTGTTGTTATTGTCATAATGGACTGTTCCATGATTTTCAGGATAAGCAACAACAGTTTTTTTTTTCTTAATTTCGTGTACGTGTTTTGTTTTGTTTCTTTTTGGTGACGGTTATTTTAGAAGAACAGGCTAAAGGATGATACTTTTTTTTACAGGAAACTTATTCGAGTCTATGTTCGTCGACCCCATGGTTCCGGCAGGACCCGCTGGAATGGATGCCGCCGGTGTTCCATCTGATCCGAATATACCCCCTCCCCCACGACAGTCACATGAGGAGCTGGCGGCTGCAATTGCAGGTAAACTCCACCGTTACTATGGTAACCGCTGATAGATCTTGTCAATCCTTTAAGAAATACATTTAGATAGTAATGAAATCAATCATACTTACAATATATTCTTACAATTCGTTTTTGGGTGCAAAGCAAAACTAGTTCGTTTTCTATAACAGTCTTATGGCTCAATATTGAATACATATTCCGGGGACAACAAAAGGTGAATATATACCATAAAATCATAAATATCCGTTGACATTAAATTCCGTTGATTATGTACCTAAGGGATTTTCGTGGGAACATTCATTCGTGGATTTATTTTCTAGAAAACGTGAGGTCTATATAAGAGACAAGTGTTTGTGGGGATTAATATTCGTGGATATAACCCTCAACGAAATCGACGAATATTAGTGTCCCACGAAAATTAATGATTTCCCGGTTCAACGTTTTTATGCGTATACAAACTTGTCCAATTATTTTGAGGAAAAAAAATCTTGCGAAAACGTCTACATGTATTTGGAAACCAATCTGGAATATAAGATTATATTTGTGAATTCAGCAGAATATTAAAAGATTATTAAACGAGTATGGGCCTACATCTTTTGCTCTAAGTCTATAAAAGCTTGCATTTACTATAAAATTCCAATGATCACTTGATGGACCATGATCACAATTTAATGATGGATGGATAACCTTAATATATATTTTCCATCTCTGGTCACCAAACTTTGTTTGATATACGAGTAGAACTAATTAATTTTATTTTCAGGAGCTCCCCCACTTTCCTCGGCAGTTTCCGACACTGGAATACAACTGGATCCGTCAGCTCTTGTCGGGGCGGCCTACATTCCCGGTATTTATCACGTGACCAGTTTATATAATATAATATAATATAATATAATATAATATAATATAATATAATATAATTTATATATTATTTTAATTTTCCACGGGGCACATAACTGGCCCCTATTTCGTTATTTCTATCTGAAAAAAATATTTATATTTCTTATTAACGGTTTGCATTTTCAAAAATTTTGACATCATTAGTTTTTGTTACAAATGAATTTCGAAAATTTTGTAATAAAGCGTTTTGAATTGTATTATACTTTTGTGAATGCATTTATATATTTATACTCCTTGTTCAAGTAAACATGAGTTTGATCCTGATGGGAGTTTTTCGTGGAAAACAACTTTCTATTCATATTATGAGGTAAAGTCCCTTGTAATACTTCCGCTGCATTTCGGACCTCATGGCCTTTCACGGAGATAACCAAGTTTCCTAATGTTTCATTAGGGTACCTTGGTTATCTTGTTTGAGGTTAAGTGGTCCAAGACGTAGGGGAACTATTACAAGAACTTTACCTTAACAGTAAACATGAATGATTTCGGAATCATGGACATTTTTTTAAATGAGAATTTACATTTTTCATTTAACATGGAACTTTTCGACGAAATAACTCTCTTTCTTTCGTTTTGATAAACTTTGGATAATCTTTGAATAAACATATAAAAATTACATGGGAATAGTTTGTTTGAAAATGTTGAAGAAAAACTTGAGCATGTAAAAATGTTTGAGGGAAAAAAGTAATAGTAGAAAGGTCTTTTATAAAATGAGAAATCCCCACCCCCACACCAAAAAAACAACAACAACAACAACAAAATATATATATAGACTTGTCCATATAAACCGATGAATTCTTTTATAAAGTCATCTGACATTTGTATAGAACTGATGGAGGGCAGATCCAATCAGGCCGAAACGTCTACAGCATCTCGCCACGGAACTATGATCGTGGCGGCCGAGAACCCGAACTCGGCACCGGGTGGCAAGGTAGAAGAGTATCTGTCTCCATCCCTCGGTAAGTCTGAGTCGTCCTCTTTCTCTTTCTCAAAATTATGTAAATCTGTTCCCCCTCCCCTTTTTTTCTTTCCCGTTATGTCTTTTTTGTGCTTGAATTTTATATGCCTTTTCTTCTTTTTGTAACTTCCTCTTCTTGATATTTTTATTTCGCAGTCTTATTTCATTTTTTGTCTTTTTATCCGACATATTTTTCTTGTTATAGGTTAAACATCCTGTTATCTGCCACATTTAATCAACTTTATCATTATCCTCACCTTCATCTTCTTCATCATCTTCTTCTCCTTCTGCATCTTACTATATTCTATTTTTCTTTTTTTATTTCAATTTTAGTATATTTTTTTGTACTTATGTTTACTTCTTTTTTTTAATCTGTAATCTCCTTTTTTCTATAATAACACTTTTTTTTTACTTCTTTTTTATTCTTTTTACCCTGAAGAATCAGTTGCTGACGGTCCTTTAACAAGTATACTGTAATCGACATTTCATGTTAAATTGGAATTAAATGCATACCATGGTCCCGGGATACATTGCCATCTATATCAACAAAAATATTAAGTCTAGCATCTTCTCCAGGTACATCAATGGTAGACAATCGCTTCAACACGCAGCCTGACGTCAGAAGTGTCAACATGGCCAGGGTAGGCCACCAGCTGACAGCAGAACAAATCCTCGCTGGAAATACAGGCATGACACACCCGACTGAATCTCTGGACACAACTGGCCTTGAGGCTGTCGGTCCTAGCCCGACGGATTCCGCCAACGCTGTACCTGGCTTGCTGAATAGCATTCTAGGTATGTAAAAATATATTCAAATTAAAACAACACTTTGTTTGGGGGGTTATAGCTCACAAGAGCACAACCTGCTCCATTGGAAAATGAGGGGAGGGGAGGGGTGTCAGCTCGTTTGCTTATGCATGTTTTATCTTTATTCTATAACCCTTTGAATTCTTTGTATATGATTTTTTTATCATTTGAGGTATTTTTATTCTTCCGGGTGCTTTATTATGATTTGCTAAATCAATATTCTATTCTGGAAAAGTGGCTGAGTGTATGGAATTTTATACGTTTATTGATCTGGATTAGTCAAATGGTGTGTATTTGCTTATTTTCATAATTACTTCTGTTGTCAATACAGGTGGATCGTTCAGCAGCGTCACAGATGCATCACTTGATCCATCCGTTCAGAAAACAAGAGAAGATCTCATCCGTCAATTGGGAGAAGCTATGGGTGTCATCGGCCAAGCTAGTTCTTCCTCAGCTTCAAGCACTACCGTTCTCAAATCCCCAATTTCCCAATCCGCAGCAGATCCAACTAGCGCCACGAGTGACCCAGCTCTCGCAGCGATTCTTGCAATGACTCAACCAAAGCAGGAAACGGCACCACAGCGACCAACACCCTCACCCTCGCCTGCCTCGCCTGGTGGTCTAGATCTGTCCAATATGGCCAGTATCCAGGATGCTTTATCTAAACTGATGGCGAAAAACACTGGAGGGCAAGGTTCCTCGACTGCCACGGACTCTGTTGGACTTTCAATGGAGCAACTGATGATGGAGACGATGGGTTCTGCACAGGGACCTTCATCAATCACCGAACAAGTGCCTGTCGACCCTGCAGGTATGACGATGGAACAAATGATGACTGGTGGTGCCTCGCCACAATTGCCTGTTGAACCTGCTGGAATGACTATGGAACAAATGATGGCTGGTGGTGCCTCGCCACAACAGCCTGTTGAACCTGCTGGAATGACTATGGAACAAATGATGGCTGGTGGTGCCTCGCCACAATTGCCTGTTGAACCTGCAGGTATGACGATGGAACAAATGATGGCTGGTGGTGCCTCGCCACAACAGCCTGTTGAACCTGCTGGAATGACTATGGAACAAATGATGAGTAGTGGTGTCTCGCTTGAAGCTCAATCTGCCAGTCAACCTACTACAGCTACTGGAATAGATAGTTTTAAAGGACAAGGTAGTCTGGCTCGGGACCAAATGATAACACAAAACGCCATGAAGACATTGACAGATATAAGCATGGCTGGAACTTCACAGACGACGGCCACCTCAGATGTGAAAACAGTGTCTCAATCAGCAGTAAACCAGAAAACTGTTAATACACTACCCTCAGATACTGTTATGAACGAAGTACCTAAGCAACAAACAGCTAATCAACCAGCTGATCTAAGCGGGGAATTATTTGGAATTCCGGGTATGACAATGGAAGAAATGGCAGCCTTGTTTGATATGGTCCAAGGAGGCGGCGCACAAGGTGGCTCTAACTTTGGCCTTACTGATATTCTTAATTCTGTTAACGCTCCTACGGTGACCGCAAAGTCAACAGTACCAGAACCAGTGTCAAGTTCTGCAAGTTCTAAAGTTCAAACAGATGTAGTTAAACATTCAGAAATAAAGACAGCACCAAAGCCAGCGAAAACATTAGATTTACAAACCAAATTTGATACAGTAGCTTCATCGAGCTCAGTACAGCAAGTAAGCTCATCATCACAAGCAAAGGCAAAATCAACAAGACTGTCACAATCTGTTGACACACAGGCTTTGATCAAATCGTCAAAACCTTTTCAGTGGATTCAATGGGAATAAACAATCAAATTGCAACAGACTTTAATAACATACCAATAAAACCGACTGTAGAAATGACCGGGAAATCAGCGTCAACGTCAGCACAGGACCAGTTTGATCAAGTGTTTTTAAATTCAATGACAGCATCAAATAACAGTCAGAATATCAATGATATCTACAATGCAGTGTTAGCTGAAATGGCAGGCACTGGTGGAACTGTAGAAAAGATTCCAGTGACACCTACAACAACCCCAAGCCCTATTCTTTCAGGTGGAAATTTCCAGCAGGGAATCGGGGCGGACTTCAGTCACCAGACCTTTGATGCATCCGCTATGGATCCTCTGTATGGAATATTTGGTATGGGCATGAATACTTTTGATCCTACAATGTTTGACCTCCAAGGAAACTCAGCTCAGAACAATATGTTTGACGGTCAGGCCCAAGCACAAATATCAACTATGCCACGGTCATCGAATGCACAACCTACATATACTGATGCTGAAGCTGAGCTAAATGCCCTTTCAACTGGCTCTCAACCATCTACAGCCAATACACAGCTACTAAAGGAAAACACTGGTATGAGTGAAGCAAATCCTAATCCATCTGGACCAATCACTGAACCAACTATAAGTCTTGCAGATCTATTGTCTGGAAATTTTCCAACAAATATGTTCCAAGAGCAAACACAATCACAAGCTCAGCCAGACCAGTTTCAATATGATCCATTGACAAATACATGGAACTTGCAGTCACAGGCCGAAACTCAAATGATGAATGAAATGGGTGTTACTGGAAAAGCTGATATCAGTGTGTCTTCATCCGGTGTTGTACTCGGAGGACCAGCCAGAGATCAATCAAGCATGCCTGCTATGCAAAGTGGTTTGGACGGTACAGTATCCGTCGCAGTTGATTCAAGCACTTTTTCTGTTCAAGGGACAGCATCAGCTTCACCAAAGTACGATACAAGGAGTAATAAGTCATCTGATTCATCACGGAAGTCCAACCAGGATTTGACCATGACGAAAAAATCATCAGTGTCAACATCCAGAGTAGATCCTGCTCCAACACTTTCAACAGCACCGTCTGAAAACATAACAGAGTTTGTGAGTCAATCATTGCCTACGACACCATTACCAACTACTAAACCTATTACTATACCTCAAAACTTTGAAGCATCTTTGAGCGCAAAGGATAGAGCACTTTTAGAACAGGAACGAAGGATACAGAAGGAGTTACAAATGAAATTGAAAAAGCAGCAAGAAGAACTTCAGAGACTTGACGCACAACGAAAAGAGCAGGAGCGTTTACTTCTTTTAGAAAAGCAGAAGATGAAATATGAAAGGCAACAACTTATGCTTAAAAAGCAGCAACTCGATTTGGAAAGACAGAGAAAAGCAAAAATGCTTGAACTTGAACGGAAAAAGAAAGAGCAATTACAGCAGAAGTTACTTCTTGAACAACAGAGGAGGGAAATAGAATTAGAAACACTTAAAATGCAACGGGAACAGGAGAGGCAGAAACTTTTGGAAGAACATAGATTAAAAGAAAAACAAGCTCAACAACAAAAGAAGGAGCAGATCAAACAGGAATCTACAGTAAAAGCTGCAAAAGATACCACGAGTAAACAAACACCAAAACCTTTGGCTACTTCTGACGCTTCAAAGAAAAAGGAAGCTGCAAAGAAACCAAAACCTGCGCCTTCGTTTACGCCAATAGGATTTGTAGGTGGAACTGAGTCAGCAACTGCCGATCAGGCAACTGTTGAAGCTTGGCAAGCCGTTCTCAGAGCAGCCCACGTCGAGGCTGGTCTTCCTGTTACAGACACCGCAGTTCAAGCACCACAACCGGTTGTACCGCCAATGAATCCAGCTTGGGGCGCAATGTTCCCACAACAACCCATACAACAACAACAACAACAACAAAAACAGACCGTTCCACCACAGTTGATGATGCCACAACAACCGCAGCCAATTCCGCCACAAATGTTGATACCACAACAACCACAGTCAATTCAACAACAAATGTTATTGCAACAGCAATCCTTACAGCAACCACAGACAGTCCAACAACCAATGTTGCTTCCACAAAATCTACAGCAGCAGCAAATGCTTACCACCTGGCCTCAGCTTATTGCTGCCCCTGCTGTTGCTCCAGCTAAGCCTTCCCAACCGTCATCAGGCTCTGGTCAGAATGATCTTCTGATTCTTCTTCAACAGTTGCAAGCTCAGCAAGGTCCAACAACGCCAGCTCCTCCAACAACAACGACGGCAGCACCTACCACCACTCCAGCTCCCCCACCAAAGAAGAAAGTTCCAGTTCGTCCAGATCCCGAAACTAGAAACTTTGTGCGAAGCATGTTTTTGAATGCGAGAGAACCAGGGCACGATCCTTTGACTATACTTGTAGGTCTAACACCGGAGATGCTCATGAAAGCTGGTATAAATCCACTTGTTGCCAACAGTGCAGATATGGCGCAGATAGTTCCAGCCGTAGAGCGCACCCTCGGTATATCTTTGAAGAAGATACCACTAAATGCCAGGGGAGCAAGAAATCAGAGGGTGGGTGCATCCAGTGCCGGACCGTCTCCATTGGGTATGATGGGAATGGGTGGTATGGGCGCCACTGGGCCATCACTTCCTCCAAACGCATCGCCAAGAGAAAGAGCAGAAGCAAGAAGACAGTTTATGCTGCAGCAACGTATGATGAATGAAATGATGCAGGCATTGGGTCTCGGACCTGAACCTTTGGAGCCCGGAGATCCCGGATACAGAGGTCCAGGAGCTCGTCCAGGAGCAGCCGGTCGTCCAATGGCACCAGGCGGTCCTTCTGTCGGAGGCACTGCAGCTAATCCCTTTGAGATGACGGATGCTCAACAGATAGCCATGGAGCGAAGGATGGGGAGAGGAGGTGGAGCAGGCATGGGCGGTATGGGAGGCGGTATGGGTGGTATGGGCGGTATGGGCGATCCAATGATGGGTGGGGGTGGAATGGGAGGTGGAATGGGAGGCGGACCTGGAGCGGGACAGCAGGGGTTGCGAGCACAGATGGAGATGTTGGGGTTATAGACATTGTTGAGATAACGGTCATGTGATACATTTTTTGGAACCTTCATTTTTTCACTTGTTTCGCATGGAAGGTTCCGCAATTCCTTTATTGGGGCACACCTTGGAACGGTCCCAGTTGGGCATTTCTGGATAAGCATTTAGTTGCCCAGAGCATGGCCATAGGGGTAAAATGGACTTGTGTGTTGCATTGTTTACTTTTTTTTAATGATCATACACCTTTTGAAAATAAATGGTCGCTTTTGGACCTTCGAGAATTCTAAGGTGCTGAATAAACATGTGCGGTATGACTGTATAGCAGAAAACAAACCTGAATGATGTAGCATTGTATAATATTGTATGAAAGTATTTATCGCTGAATTAATATATTAACATGAAAATCACACAAAAATCTGCAATTTTCTGAAATGAAAATGTGACATGTTTTATGATTTCAAACTATATTGGCGTGTTTGCATTTTTTTACTTGACACGTTATTGCTATTTTTAAATTTCACCTTTTAGTAATAGATTCCGTCTACTGAAAGCCAGAAGGGTTCCTCAAGCCTTCTTTTTATATACACTGATAAGCCCTTCTGGCTTTAAATGGACATTCTGTTACCCATTATCTTCTATGGTGGTATATCATGGTCATTATTCACGAAACTTGTTATTGGAAAATCAAATTATAGTCCTTCATTTGAATGACTATCGGTGGAAAAGCGTTTTTTTTGAAGTTTAATTCAGACTATGCGGGCGTGTAGTTGATGAAATCAATCAACTAAACCAGAAAGCAATCTCTACACATCTTACGTATGTTTTTCAATAATGTTCATAAATGTGAAAAGTCTTAACATTTTAGCTAGACAGATTGCATTAGGTACTATTTGCTTTGTCAATCTTAAGTATAATGTACGCATGTATAAGTTGAGAACGATGAACTGATTTAAGAATTGTTTTCATACGCTAAGGTATACGCATCAATCTCATCAAAGCCATGCATATAACTTCACAATATACGGGCGAAAATGGACATGTTATGACATGTGACTGAAGTTCTTTTATTACTCTCCAACCTCCTTAATAATTTTGCTTTCGTGAGTTATCACCCCTGAAATCTAAGGATTTGACTTTCTCCATTCTCCTTCTGTAAAGTTTTGATTTTTTTCATGAAATTTGAAACTGAATCATATAACGCATCTTCCGACCGTAAGATTTTAATTCAATTTTTCATATTTTCACAGATTTTTCTCCCGTAGGCTTCAGTGTTAAATAGAGATTATCTCCCAAAATGCAATAAAACCTAACAAACTCTCCGTGACAAACATTTTTTTTTTGTGAGTGTGTGTGTGTGGCGGGGATGTCTTCAAAGTGACAAAGTTTCATAGAAAATATTACCATCCTGTGACAAGGTATGGAAGATGGCTATTAGGATGTGCAAACCTCAAAGTTTCGCAAACTATAGTGCTCTTCGTTCAAATACACCCGTGCCCCCTGAATAAATATAGTTGAAATTCAAATTTATAAATATGTCACTTTTGTATTCTTATATTCATACTTTCATAAATTATATACACATCAGTAATATATTAGCACAAACATAACTCCATCGATATTCAATATTTAGTGAAAGTCTCGAAAGAAAAAAAAGAGACCAGTCTATAGGCTAATCTATTATTCCTTTAAAATATGTTTACAAGTACATGTATATAATTCGCACGTATTATACTTACCAACATTGTATTGGAAGAAATGCAGATTTTATGTCGGTCGCGTATATGAAAACAATGCACAAACTGGTGCTCATGAGATGTGTGCAACGACACGTGACTGTTTTGTATCCTGGGACACCACGTGAATATGGGAAGTTCCTCGTGTCGAACTTGTGATGTAAAACTGTTGATAACGAATAAACATCGAGGTTAACCCGGTTGTCTTCCATTACTTTAACCACCAGATCTTACTCCTCCCAGAGTAATGTCCCTTGTCTACCTCCTTTAATGTGATCTCCCTTTGTGACTAATCGCGTCTACACCCGCCTGAATTGCAATAGACATGCTTGACCCAGTCTGCTTACAGGACTCGCAAATTTAAATGCTGTTAATACAGCGATGCATCACCGGTCCCAGATGCCGAGTGTTCGGAGCATCCGCCTCTGGAGCGGGAGGTCGTGGGTTCGATCCCCTGCCATGACACATACAAGTCGTAAACATGGTACTGGTATAGCTCTCTTGCTTGGCGCTCAGCATATAAGGATAGTTCCATGACTGGTTGGCCCGGTGTAAGGATAATGTGACTGGGTGTGGTATCATGCCACATGTCTACGGCCTGATATTGCAGTGTGGCAGCACTTAATTAAATAGACATTGTCTCCAAATGACTGAAATACTGTAGGTGGGACGTTAAATTCAATAAACAAATAAACAGCGATGCATCAGGGATTCAAACTGTTAAGAATACATCTACGTGGGTATATGTGTTTCAACTTTATCACCCTGATACCTGATTTACATTTATTGTCTAGCAGTAAATTGAAATATTTAAGTACATTTTGCGGATTCAACACTTATAAAACGAATCAAGTACGTAACAATAGATGCTTCACAAACGTCTTGAAAGTCTATAAACGGCTGAAAACCAATCGAAATGATACAAATGGTGTGTAGTGTGCTCAGTGACCTCTCTTCGCAAGAATATGTATAAATCCTCTGAGCTGTCTGATCAGGGTCTCCTCTGTTTTTGCCGGAGGTTATGAATTCGAACCCCGTTGGAGACAAGTAGTCTCAGAAGGGGTTAATTAGTATTAGCTGAAAAGATCTTTTCCCAATCGAGGTAAAATAAATTTTAAAACAATTGACGGTTTCACGATAAAACAATGATTCTAGATATCTTGGCGATTTCGCAATAAAACAATGGCTCTAGAAATTAAAAGAAAATCTCCCTCTCCAATTGGTTCCGACAACCAATACGTGATTATGTAACACAAATATACCAAGTACAAAAGACATGGGTTTACATGTAAATATCAAGTGGACATTGAAAACTCAAGACAATTTCACATAGCAGTTACTTCCCTTGCATGTAAGGGAGACCACTGCATAGGAGCACACATTGTGAAATATTTGTGCGTCATTTACACAATTAAAGGGTCAAAATGGACAATTTTGTGGGGAAAAAATGCAAAGTTTTAAGAAAATTCACATGGATAGTTTTAATTTTCCTTCTTTGTCTATATATAAAATAATTGCATTGTGCGCGTATCAGTGACTTTTGCCCGATTTTTTTTCCCCGCCTGATTACAATCACTAGGAAACACCCTGACTACTGCTTGCTTTGCAGGGTAACTATTCTGGATACAAAATATCAGCGTATTACGCCGTAGACAAGACATTGACATTATTTTATACCACGCCCTGTCACAACATCCTGAAACCCTGAACTAGCCTTGTATGCCAAATGCCAGTGGACTTTGATGTGTAGCAGCAAGGAACTAACTTATGACCTCAAGGTTAAGGGACGAACGATTTAATCCCCACCTGGACCCATTCATGCATGTAGGGAATAAATTGCACGAATTTAACTGCAAATCCGCTTAACTGAACAACATCAAATTATGTACGGTATGGGTTGGGTTGGGGGTAAAAACACCAGGGGAAAGAAGACATTTTATGTACTAAATTTAATAATGAAAACACATAATATATTCCATACATGTAACAAACAATAAAAGGGATGAAATATTTTGCATGATTTCACGTTCCGAATGTACCAACAGTTAAGGCTTCCAGGTTTCTTATGTTACACTACATGACGTAAGTACACGATTTATGGAGACTAGCACGTGATGTGCACGTGGTCAGGTATTATGCCCAAATATTAGCTATTTAGTGTACCCATGAGGTTATTTCTGAACTTGTTAATGGTCAACTTGTGCTTAGTTGGGGAGGCAAATGTCCCTACTTCAAAATCTTTGACAGTTTGACGTCTGTCAATTGATTTACACAAGTCTGCCTTTAGATAAGTATTTAACCAATGATGCACGTGTGCTGCTTTCATCAAAACGAGGCTGGCAGGTTCAAATTTTGTTTCGAGGGAGATAACATTTCTTTGATTTTACATACATGTGGTATTAATTTAATATAAAAGGGAAACAAGACCAGTGTTCTCGAATATACTGAAGTACGATCTCAATCTCAAATTTGAGTATCATAATCAAATACCTATTGAAACTAATATGGGAATAGCTTGGAGTCTGAGAATAAATCCAAGAACACGGGACATGGCCGCTCTAAAATCCTGACTTCCGGCACACCACGTGACTAGTGACGTCATATGACAAACACTGATCTGGACACCACTAAACCTGAGTCCTGACCACCATTTCGTCATTTAATTATTTTCTTTTCACTGCATATTTGTAAATACCCAACACACTATCGACAAAAACGAATCTAAAATCAAAACATTTTGACCGATTTAGGTATCATTGGTGAAAATGTCGAGAGCTTAGTAAATGTTTACACACATCTCTCAGCAAAAACATTTGAGTACCCAAGTTTAGTGACATCCAAAACAGTTGTAGTTTTTGAAAATGGATAATGGTCCTTACATTAAGCCATAGTTATACAAACCGAAGCAGGTTTAAAAATAAACAAAATACATCAATTATAACAACTCAATTATGCTAATACTTGTGTAGACTCGAGACTGCAGCAAAATTTCGTGAAACTAATTTACACCAGTGTGTTCTATACAAGCTACACAGAGTTTCTCTGTACATATCAGTCAATAACAGTTTTACGTCATCAGTACTTTGATATATAACGCTATTTATAGATATTGATTGCACAACTTAAAAATCTTTTCACATTTCCTTACAATTCATATGCTGCTTTATCCCAGAATTCCGTTTTCCCAATAATTTTCGAAATAAACATACTAGATACTTTTCTGAACAGATAAAAGTGACAAACTTTCCAATTAAAACATATATTTATTCAAAGAAAAATATTACACATCAATAGATGAGAAACAATGATATACAACGTCTGCAGAAACTTCTGGTATCGTATACTAAAAATAACTTCAAATTTATTAAAATTCTTTTCCGATAGCAAAATAATTAAAACCATAATTCAAATGAGTCGTATTTCTTTCCTTTTTAAACTTTGGTGCGTATGTGAGGACGGAGATTTTTGAAACTTTACACAAATGCTACACATACATTGTCATGAGAAGAAAAAATACACACAGAAGTTGCTGCCTTTTTAACTACATAGAAAAAAGATGGAAGAAAATAATGCTCATGAACTAATGTCCCTGGAAATAAAAGAGAATGATAAAAAATAGAACAAAATGAAAATAAAATCGGATTGGCACATGATTTAATAACAGTAATGGTCATCTATGATTAAAAATATTGCGGTATCTTTATGAAGTTTAAAACAATTACTTTATTTTTTTCTGATGTCTAGTATGACAAAATCCTGTGTTTCATGAAGACAATATTATGTAGGACACAAAGATTTCTATTGTGAAATTTCACCACATAAAAAAACAAATGATTTTAGCTGAGATTTGCTATTCAACATGAATATTGGTTCAAAAGATCAATAATAACAAACTGTTTATTGTTTAACAGCCTTCCCTAAATAATACATAAACATTTTTTTTTATTTTGACAAGATTTTAAGAGGTTATACAAAATTTCAACTCCTCTACAAACAATTATTTGAACAAAAAACCATCTCTTATGATTTATCGTGACTGAGGTCAACCCTTTTACAAAGACAGAATGAGTTCACACTTATAATTCAGTTGGCAAGAAATTGTACCCAGCCCTTGAATTGTTGATAAACATTGTGTAAATATTTGAACAAAGAAACAATTATTTTACAATTTTTTCTTCATTTTTTTTCAACAAGTTTCAGTAATAAATTCAACCTTAAAAATATATCATATGGCAGCAAACTAATAACTCAAATACAATCAAGTTAATTTTCTAAAAATAATTTCTCAATGATATAAATAACTGACAATCTTTATACGTTCCTATCCACCCTAAGATGTGAATGAAGTTCATCTATCTAGTTTATAATGTTTTTCTCCTTCCATTATTTTTCATCAAACTTAATTGCATACTTTAAATCAATTTAATTAAAAATATTTCTTGGTCCTATAAAAATGCATTTAGAATAAATTATAAGAAGTCTAAATACTTCAAACCATTTTAATATTATATCTTTAATTTTTTATAACACAAAAGATTTAAGAAAGCAACAAAAGAGATCCATTTCAGTTCACCATTTTGTGAGTACAGATTTTTAAGATAAATATTATTAACTGAAATAAAACTGAATTAAAATTCATAAAACTTAGTAAAACAATTTCAAAATCCTATTCTATGCAATTCTTGTAAAAATCAGCAAAAACTAACATCTGTGAAATATTCCCCCCTGCCACTCCCCTTTACACAAGAGATATCTATCTATTTATAAACAAACAAAACATAATTTGGTGTGCATAAAATTGTTCTTTGCCATTTTTTAACTAATTGAAAATTTTACACCTTCACTAAGACACATTATATACACAAACGAGACCTGTGATGTCACAGCAACATGTTGAGGGGCAAGATGACACCAATGACACAAGATAGGGAAAAACACTAAATTGTTTTTCATTTGGGAGGCAGTTGTATTATCTAGATAATTTTTTTACCAAATTTGGACCCAGATTTTCTTTTACCTAATTCTGACCAATCAAAATTGTTTCAAAGTACACCTGTTCAAAGGCAGTGTTCTCATTGGCAAATGGTCCAACAGGTTGATTTATTTTTCACAAATATAACTGGACATTAAAACTGTGCAGCACAGAACTGCATATCAAAAGGTTGTGGGTCCAAAGCTCCCTGCGGAAGTAACACATCGTCCATGATCTTCTCAGAATCAAAGTACTTGTCCAACACAGGAAAGCACTTCTTTCCCAATGGCCATAAAAAAAATGGTAACACCAACCACAATATGCTTTCTTACTATTCTCTTACAGAGAAAGATCTTTTATGAAGAAAGGCCCAAGTAATCTAAATTTATAAAAAGTTCTGTGGATGAAGCTTTATTCATACTGGATACATATATATTACACCGTTAACCTCCATTCTGCAGTTGCCCACTAAAAACCAGACACTTGTATGGCTGCTTATGACATGTTCAACCATACTTCAGATTAACACATAAGCAGGGTATTTGAACCCAAAATTTTGGCAAAAAAGCAATAGATTGCAGAATCATGGGGTAACAAAAAGCAAAATATTTTCTGAAAACTCATTTAAAATGTTGGCAGTTGTATACAAAATATACAGAAAACCCAATTCACATTTGTCAAAAACCCAAATAAATTTCACAAAAACCCAATTCATATAAAACGGTTAAATACCCATTTCATGAAAAAGTTTATCTGTAGCTCTAACACTTCCACCCTTATTTGGAGTTTTCTTACTAGTTTTACCGGTGCTATTGTCCGCCCCTGTCTCATGTCATGATAGTCTTTCCGTAACCCTGCACAAACACGCTGAATGTGTACAATTCTGGTTAACACTTTTGATCATATCTATACACAAGAAATATGCAACTAATATATACATCAAATATTTACATTAAATTATGGAACTTTCCGAGCTAACAGAGAGGAGCATTCCATTCAACAGTGATACACTTAAATGCTTTATCACCCAAAAGTTACCATGGAAATGAAATTTGTAACCAGAGTATAACCGGATTACCCTGCGAGTGTCATGCTAGCTGAGCAGGTCTTAAGTTTTTCTCTACTCAATTTCAGTTTCTGAAATAAGAAGACTCTAAAACTTATTCAAACTTAACACTGCTTTAAGCCCCCGAGTAGTTTTGTGGTATTACATTAATCAAATAGTAAAAACGTCAAAAAAAAAATGTACCCAAAAGCTGATTTCTTGAATTGAGTCCTTGAAAACCTGTATGAAATTACTCATATTCATAACAGTATAGTAGTTTGTGATATGATTTTTACTCCAGCAAAGGATTGAACATCTGTTCAAAGTATACTCTCTCTCTATTGACTCACAAAACCATGTAAATATAGCTTTCTCTCTTAATTTTTTTTTTGCCTATGTACATATATACATCGAATCTGTACAGGAAAACATGGGGCCCAGACATGCATGCCCTATGCTCCTAAAAAAACTAACAATTCCCAAGTAAAATCAGTACTCAAGTACAGCCAAAGATTGACACTCAAGTACACCTTAGACCAGTACTCAAGTGCAGCCAAAGATTGACATTTAAGTACACCTAAGACCAGTACTCAAGTACACCAAAGATTAACATCAAGTACACCTTAAGACTACTCAAGTACACACCTTAAGATCAGTACTCAAGTACAATCACAGACTAATACTCAAGTACACCTAAGATCAGTACTCAAGTACAGCCAAAGATTAACACTCAAGTACACCCAGTATTCAAGTTTAATCTCTGAATCCCGAGACTAGTGATCGTAATGTACTTAAGCACAAAATCCAAGGCTAACATTCAAGTACAATCTTAAGACAAATACTCAAGTACAATCTTAACCCTTAAAATAACCTATTTCCTGATAGATCCATATCATTACCCCCATCTTTTGATTCCCAGTCACAATTCTGGAAATGTTCAAGCTTTCCTAACACTACACAAATAACAGGCTGCTGACTGCACTCAAGTATTTTCTGTAACACGGACCACGTCACATGCGATACAATTGCTACATGATTACCAGTGGGAAAAGTGAAAATACAGTCAAACACACATTAATATAACGATAGACCAACCTCAACTGATGTACAGCTATCTTATTTTTTCTCAAATGGTTTTGCTGGGACTGAGATCAGCACAAAATCATCAATGGTTATGTCAGTGATTGATAAACAATACTGCTGCCAACATGCCTTGTGTAGAAGTTGCAATTTATGTCTTCTACCAATTATCTCCTCTAATTATCATCTTTAAATCCCTTGTTTAAAGGGATTTCTAGGAAAAGAATTATGCGAGAAAACAGGAGAAAATATCAACTTTATCAACTTGTAAGTTTAAATGGGGAGTTTTCAATGATTCAAAAAACTAAGTTATAAAGCCAGTCCTAAAAAGAACACATTATCAAAAACAGAACTGGTTACAATATGTAAACACAAATAGTTCAAACTCCTAGTTAAAGCTTCGATACTAACAATATCGTAACACTATTTAAAAAAAGTTCAAAGAATAATTTTCTAAAAAATATTTTCACTCTATAATTTGGAAAAAATCTATTAAAAATGTTCAAGTACACAAGGCTATATATTTGCAAATACAGTTTAAAAGATAGCTCTATGTCTTGTTCCTTATAATAAAAATACAAACTTGAACAAATCTTCACTAAAAACTGAAGTCAGTTCTATAAACACCTTACAATGACCTTGAAACAACGCCATGATATTGAGTTCAATGCCTTTTCTACAGTAACAAAATTTCAGCATCATTAACAAAACTGACAAAACAAGCATGCCATAGAACCTGTAACTTTCAAAATGCAAAGTCATAACACTAACAAAACAGTATCTTTATACCAACGCCAGAAGTGCATAACTAGCATGCATGTTGACCTATATAAAACTTCACTGCATGCAATCAAGTGGACACATATGACCAAACAGAAGCAGAATTTCTACTATCAAGTCATTCCCTCATACTGTAACTGGAAATGTAACCTATGAAACGGCAAGTAAAAGCATCAGTATGCTATAAATTGAAGCAATGATGCTGAAAAAATATGACAGCTCTTATTTGTGAATCTATGGAACGATGAACAATTCTATTTTAATGTGAATACTTTCTAAATGACCGAAAAAATGACAAAAAAAAGAAAGAAAAAAAAAGAAAAGAAAAAAGAACTTAATAATTGATGGCAAACTCATGTATATGCTGAAAGTGTGACAGTACTTCAGTCATACCAACATCAAGCTTTTCACCCCTTGTCACGGAGGCAGCTGGTCGTAGTCAAGCTTTCTTGCATGAAAAATCTCCCACTTCGGCACTGTGGAATGGCTCTGCGTCAACCACTGCCACACCAAGTAACAATAGACTGTACCTCTTGCCAAACGACAAAAAACAACATTGTTTTGTGGTGATATAGCTGAAATCCAGTTATTTTCAACTCACTGTGTGGAGAGTGGAAAAATCTGAGCAGCCGGACCTAGATTCAACCAACAATGATAGAGAACCAAGTTACAGACGTATCAATGTTTTCAAGTAACTGAGAATCATTCAAAGTTGATAAAGACAGTCATATGCCACATGAAAAAGTATTTACGGGTATAAGAGGCCCTATACCAGTTCAACAAAAACTAGCTGCAATTCCTATGTATTGTGAAAAAAGGAAAGAAAAAATGTTAATTTATGAGTGTTTGTTTTTTTTTTGTTTTTTTTTTTGTAATCAATGTATAAAAAAATGTTTCCTACATAAATGATCTGAGATCTCTTACAAGTATCAATAAAAAGTTACAACACTGAGGAAAATGGAAAATATGCATGAAGCCATTACAACAAGCGCAAGGTTTTGAACATACAAAATTATAATACTTTTGTGACAAAAAATGTAACATGTAATTCAATGTCTTTCTGTCCCGAAATGTAAGTAACAAAATACATATCTATTTAACATAAGCCTCAACATCTCAACATATACCATTAAAAATACACGATAAAAATAATTAGCACTTTTGAAATGAAATGTAACAAAATGACAACAATGTATCTTCCTGCCTTTGTGATCCTTCTTTCCTGCCTGCCAAACTTAAGATGTGAAAACTGCAATTATTTGCAGATACATGTATAATGAGGCACCTTCAAGCTCGATTGCTTCTTTTCTTTCCCCATCATTTATGGTTTAAAGTGCACTCATATCTGCATGCATCATTATAGGGAAAAAAAAAATTAAACATGATCCCTTTCATATTGATTCCTGCATCAAACTTTTACTGTGACTCTGTAAGTTGGAACAAGTTACTGTCACTGGGTCACTTGACCATTTAAATTATCCTGTAGAATGAAAACTGGATCCATTCACTGCACGGATGTATGTGTAGATTACCTCTTACACACCCAAGTTTCACGATATTACACAATATCTTTACAGATGAATGCCTTTTCTCGATTCACAAACATATATATTTCACATATGCAGTCTCACAATATAAGATCATCTTATATCAATACATATATGCATCATTTCTTCACAAACAAAAATATCAACTATTAAAAAAAAAAAAAAAAAAAAAAAACAGTCTCTACACAACGTGTCATTTCTGTACACAAATATAATTCACAAATGGTTTAACTGATGATGGTGGCTCTGACATACATCATGTTTTTTTGACACTATCTAAGGCGGTAGTAGTAGATGAAGTTTGTAACGATCCCGTATATGAGGCCGAACATCTTCATTCTGAAAACAAAAATGCACCTTTGTCTGTAATGATGTTCCTAACATTTAAGACCCATTATTCTTCCAAAAGCAGTATATATTTGTCATACTGAAAAGCGAAGCGAGTGCTTCAGATTTGTTAAGAGATGTTATCTGTACATACTTGTTAACAATACGTTACTACGATGCATATTTATTTTTTTAAAGATCATTCTATTTTTTTACAAAATTAACTAATTTGTTTACTCAGCATATCTTCGTCAATTTTCTGATGTTTTCCAAAGACCTTCCGTATGTATCCTTTTATAAATCACAAGTGGATGACATAGCAGATAAACAAACTGTGATTCGATGACAGTTTATCAAATTCAAATTATTTCCGATTACAGACCATCCTGAGGGTATACTCACCAATGCAAAATGTAAATAATTCGAATATTTTAACATCCATCCAAAATTTTAAATTGCTAATTTGATCAACCTCTTCAATGCATTTAACTGTTGTTCTACAGCAGTTATTTGCACATTATGTACCACCTGTTTTGGTCTACAATATGCAGGGATTTACCGGACGCAGGATCCTGCGTCCATATACGCATGAATCACAGACTGTACGCACCGAAAAATAAAGTCTGCGTCCATGTGTACGCACGAATTGTCCAGAATATCTGTGCCAATTCATTATCAAATGTCTTCGTAAATCTCTTGGAATTTCCAACGCTATATTTAACTAGTTAAATTTACAAGCCAATCACTGTGCCTTTTAAAATTAGCGTCCAATCATTGAACGCTTCCGCTCACATGTCTTATCAAAGTTAAGCATGGCAAACACAAACTGACTTAAGAAGTTTATGGGGCAAAAGAAAAGATCGCGATGACGAGAAACATGAAAATTTATTGTCAACTGGTCACCCTGATTACAGTTACAATCTTCCTCAAAATCAAAACGTGAGCAGAAATTTCAGTATATGGCTTGAAAAATTTAAATGGCTACAGTTCCGTGACGAAGGCATGTACGTATTGTAATACCTGCATTTCGGCGAAAAGCTCATCAAATCCCTTTACAGAGGGTTGCATAAACTTTCAAAACTCCTTATTAATTCGTCATCAAGACACTGATGTCTACATGAACAGCTTACAAGTCTTAAATATGCGTTCAAATTTCGCAACCGCTATTAAAGCTGATCACGATCAAAGCGTTGAAAATACTGTTAGTGAACTCAATGATTATGTGATTCAGTTGCAGACGGTGTATAACAGAATTTTGAATATCCAGATATTTTTGTTTTCTACAAGGAATACTTGTTAAGGATGCTTGAAATGATACTGTAAGAAAACAAGAATGTCTGTTATCCACCTAGTCAAATTTTAATGTGAATTCTCAAAATTTGCACTTATTAAATTTAATAAATTTCTCAATTTTAAGGATCTGGAATACATACTTTTAGTTAAAGATAATGGCTTTGGTATAGTAACAACACATCTGCGCAGAAAAAAAAAAGTTTTAAAATTTACTTTAACATTCCATGCCCTCAAAGTCGCAAGACTTATAACTCTTCTGGAAAATAGCTAGTGATCCTTAGCAAATTTTGAGTAGTATATTTTGGTGAGGTTAAATAGCTTGGACCCCCTGAAATTAATGATGGACCCCTGTTTTTAAGGATCCTGAGTCCAGTGGACCCCTGAAAATCAAAAGTAGTGTAAATCCCTGAATATGTCAATGTTATTTTATATTTCCTTTTTTCATGAAAAATGAATCATTATGAAATACAATGGGTCTTTAAAAATACAAAGTATTTGTAGTTCAACTGGACAGGGCTCACAAACTATACTTAGCCAGAAGAATAAGTAAAAACTTAGTGGCCAATTTCATCATTCTTGTCTCTAACTCAGTTTCATATCTTTACAAGTATTCCAAGTTGTCATGGTAACAATTCACATCAATTTAGTTGTGTTCTTGATTTATTGCAAAAAAAAACTGGATGGTGGAATGTGTTTCTACCTACTAAAAAAATCTTCGGAAGTAAGTATTACTTATCGCTAAGTATTGTAAACGGAAATGAAACCTGGATAGAAATGACATCACTCTAGACAAATAAGATTTGGTTTTAACTCTCTTAAACTGGGGTAAAGGATAGTAAAATGGATCTTTAAAACATTTCAGATGTGAAAGTGTCCTTAGTTTGAGATCTAAAAAACACAATTTTTGTTCTTAGTATATTCTAAAATATTTATGTTCTGTCATTTTTCTGTGTAGAACTTAAAAAAAAATCAAAGTTATCTGGTTACCATGGAAACAAGGCTTTCCAGAAATGGCAGCATCTTCAACAGTTCCGTGTCACTCTTATCCATGAACCAACTCTCGATAGGGATCCCATTGTGTAGCTGTAAACAGAGCCATAAACGTTAGCTGCATGAACTTATAACAAACACTTTCTTTTCCCAAGAAAATGGGGAAGGGCCCTTCTTCCAACATTGTATTTTGAAACAAAAAAAAATTTCAATAATCTTACCGAAATGAAAAATACTGGAATAAAAAGCAATCCAGAGCATGAATTCAAAAATAAATTAAGAGAGGAAGATGCCAGTTGGCTGTCCCTTTCATTGATGCGAAAGGGGCCTTTCCCATATTACGGGAAAAATACTGTCATTTTCTTGACATTGGGGATAGAGAAATCCTGGAGTTAAATATAGCAAAGTTTAGGAAAAATAGCAGCATGCCCATGAACAGCCCTTGATAAAGAAGGGAAAAATCCCTGTTCTATTAACAAAGAGTGTTCTTTGGAACATATGTGTCACCTGCTAAAGCATGATGAAAACAAGAGGGCCATGATGGCCCTGAATCGCTCACCTGAGTACCATTGCTTCAACTGATGTCAAGGTTTTTAAACAGACAAGGATTCTGATATAACTTAATCTAAAACATTTTACCCCTGACAATACTACACACCAAATATCTAAGCAATGGGCCATATGGTTTCAGAGAAGACTTGGGTGCAGGGTCATTTATCACCGTAGGGCCAAGACTTTGAAAATCTTTGTAATGAACCATTAGATGCTACTACATACCAAAAATCTTAGCTCTAGGCCTTATTGATTCATAGAAGAAGATTTTTTAAGATTTTCCTATTTAACTCTATGTAAAACAAGTGACCCCTGGTGTGGGGTCATTTATCACCATTGGGCTATGATTTGTACAATCTTGGTAGTGGCCCATAAGATGATGCTACATACCAAATATCTAAGCTCTAGGCCTTATGGATTCATAGAAGAAGATTTTTTAAGATTTTCCTATATAACTCTGTGTAAAACAAGTGACCCCTGGTGCGGGGTCATTTATCACCATAGGGCTATGATTTGTACAATCTTGGTAGTGGCCCATAAGATGATGCTTCATACCAAATATCTAAGCTCTAGGCCTTATGCATTCATGGAAGAAGATTTTTTAAGATTTTCCTATATAACTCTATGTAAAACAAGTGACCCCTGGTGCGGGGTCATTTATCACCATAGGGCTATGATTTGTACAATCTTGGTAGTGGCCCATAAGATGATGCTTCATACCAAATATCTAAGCTCTAGGCCTTGCAGTTTTGCAGAAGAAGATTTTCAAAGTTTGCATTTTTAAAATCTATTTTTAGCTCCTGTGACCTAATTATGCAATGGACCAGAACCATTTATACAACTTTAGTAGAGCTTCATCCAAGGAACATTCCTGCAAAATATTTTTCAAATTGGCCAAGCCGTTTAGGAGGAGATGTTGTTTGAAGCAATTGTTGACGCCGGACGCACGCACGGACGCACGCACGGACGACGGACAAAAGGCGATCAGAAAAGCTCACCTTGAGCACGTTGTGCTCATGTGAGCTAAAAATGTGACGGACAGACAGACGACAGAAATAATTCACATGTGTCACTTCTCCTTACAGCAGGTGACACAAAAACTGACAACCAAAACAATGATAACTTAATTTCACTCAGTGCAAGTCACCTGTATATAGATAAGCAAATTTTGGGACAAACATGTGAGTCAACATGGGACTTTTTCTTTTCTGTGATAGAACGCCCCCCCCCCCCCTCTTTTAGTACATGAAGATAAGATAAGGGTTATATATAAGCAACAGCTATTATCAGTAAATTTTTACAATAATGTTAAAAACTTTGTTTGGCTGGAAATAGTCTTATTGTGATGCTAAATTTAGGACTGTCAACAAAACCTGTGAACTGGGGAATCTCAATCTTTATTTCTGTACTGAAATACAATCAGTGGTCACAGATGCATGATCGACCCCTGCATCCAACTGGTCACATGATCGACCCCTGCATCCAACTGGTCACATGATCGACCCCTGCATCCAACTGGTCAACTGATACTCCATATCAATCACCAGTGTGAAAAGTATCTTTCAAGACCTCCTACGCACAAAGTAATTATCCAAAAGGACCCCACCTTTTTTGTAAAATTTGAACAATTTTAAGTGTTTAACAGACCTGGTAGCCAAATGCCTGTGGTGAGTTGTCAATGATGATGGTTTTACTGAGGTCGCGACCCAGTATAGTGAGATCCTTGATGTAGTTTCCGTTCACACATACGCAGTGCTCCCGGAACAACCGGTGTCTGAAATAAACATGCGCAGGTGGTAACACACTGATGATTACACAGGTTTGTTTTACATGAATGTTGCCAATCAATGTTACTGAAAGGAGCATGGCAATAAAACTGTGACAAACAAGCAGTCAGACAAAAGGAGACAGAGAAGTGATCTCCAAGTGTCACCTATGCTTACAGCAGGAATATTTACTTCTTTTTTGGGAAAATACTTTTTTTTTATTTGGAGGACGGGGCCAAAAGTTTGATATATCTATATCTAGATAAATAATAATATATATATTTATCAATCTCTATGTCCAAAAAAAGAAAGTTTTTTTTTTCCTTTACACAAAGAGAGGATGACTTACTTTATCAGTTTTTTCTGAGGGTCCAGAAGATTCATCAGTTTATCTGCGTAGACTTTCTTCGAGGCCGTGAAGAGAATGACCTCAAACACCTGAGAAACTCGCTCCAGGAATTCTCGGAAAAACGGACGAGTTCTCACAAACACCTGCAACATGACATGATGTCCAAAATTATATGTGGTAAACATCAAGAATTATGGCATAGAAGAATTTCTCAACAAGGGAGATAACATCGTGTTTCATTTTATCATTTGGAAACTATGTCTACTTAAGACACTGCAGTATCACGCCGTAGACATGTGGCATGATATCACACCCAGTCACATAATCCTGACACCGCGCTTACTAGCCCTGCAACTACCCTTATAATTATGCTGAGCACAAATCAAGAATGTACCATTTTTAACAACTTGGTATGTTGCAGCCACGAACCAAACTCGTAACCTCCTGATTCTGGGCCAGACACTCATACCACTGGGTCACTGGATTTGGTACATACTTATTTAGTATTTAGTAATCAAAATACCTTTAAAGCCTAAAAAGTAGGGATTATTTTGCTTCCAAGCTTTTGAGACCATTTGTTGTTTGTTTGAAAGATTTCTCATTTCTTAAATTAAAAAATACAATCAATTCAGCCAACAGACTCTTTTGATGCAATCCATTTACTGCTGAAGGAGATTATTGTAATGTACAGTATATTAAAACTGCCCTTTGTATGAAGTACAAGAGCAAAGTTTTGTAAACTGCATTAATTACATCAATCTGCAAAATATTTATCAACATACCTGGTAGGTAACGTCCTGGAACAACACAGGGAAGGTAAACGAGGCGTCTTTCAGCTCCGTCAGACTACAATGGACTAAGGTTTCATCCTGAAACACACACACACAGAAAACACCTTTAACCCACAGACACATACCTTGATATAAACCTATCAACAACCAGGTGGTCTAGAACAAAGGCCCCTAATACAAAATAATTGTTTACCATATTATTTCCTTCTGGAAAACAAACATTTTATTTCAATGTAGTTGTCATGATTTTTCTTCCTCAATATTTGAGAAGGGCAAGTGATAATGTCAGTAATTCAACGTCCCTGTATTCAGTTCTAGAAACCAGTCACTGGTCTTTGTTACATTAAAATAGCAAATTCTCTTAAATTCAGTGCTGGGGATCCTTTCACTGGCCTTTGATCACAAGTTGGCCATTACTCAGAGAAGACTGTTTATGCAAGGGCTGACTGGTTACTTACTAAATCTAGGACGAGAGAGAATTCGGGAGAACTTCTGGTTTTCAATGGTAGGGCAGGCACTCGGGCTCGGATGTCGTCCGTCAGTGGCGGAAGATTTCTGATAAATGCATATCTGTGAACAGAAATAGATGATCAATTAATCATGAGATGGTCAAAATTTAATGTCACTAGAAGCAAAAGTTTTTTTTTTTCCTTTTTTTTAAACAACAAACATACGCTTCCCAAATCAAGGATCTTCATATGATGGAAAGTGTGTGTACAGTATTACATAAAAAAATACAAAAACAGTAATTTGACCACATATTTCGCAGATCACCTTGGCAACAATCATTTACAACATGACAATCAATTCTGAAAAGCAACTTATACATAGAAATCTTGACAATTTATTTCTGTATCAGTGACGGGGCTTTTTTCCACTTCTCATCAGGGGCCATTCAAAGGCATCTTCCCCTCACAAAATTTCCTCAAAATCTATGCAGTTTCCCCAGTTTACTGAATATATAGCTTCGATATTTCTTTCCCATACTTTGGTAAATGCAGTATAACAGATAAAAAGGGTATTTGAGTATTTACCCAATTAATTTTGGCAAAAACTCAATAGTTTGTAGAATCATGGGGTATCAAAAAGCAATTATTTTCTGATTACTCAATCAAAATGTTGGCAGTTGTAAACAAAATATACAGAATACCCAATTTACATTTTGTTAAAAACCCAACTGAATTGCACAAATACCCTATTTGTATAAAATTCATTGCGTAAATACCCATTTCATGAAAATGCTTATCTGTAGTTTTAATTTACATCATAATGATATAGTAATAAATGTCAAATACTCAATTAAAACTGATATGGTGGGGTAATGGATGAAGAATACTCAATTGTGTATGCTTGATACTCAATTTCTTCTGAAAGCATGGGGTAATACCCAATTCACAAGAAAAACTTATCTGTAACACTGTAAATGGTTCTTTTGCCCTCAAAAATATTAAAACAACCCCTTTCTTCAGACAAGTGATTATCAATGAGCCATTAAAAGCAAGTCCCAGTATGTTGCCCAAATAAATCCGAGGAGAATTTCTAAAATATCGGATGATGGTCAAGGGAGACAACTCACGGATCAAATGGTTCAGCTTCCCACTCCACCTCCTCGTAACTCTCGTCAGAGATCTCCTCCTCATCATCGGCCGTCGGGAACGACGGATCACATTCCATCACCGCTGACCCAGCGTCAAGCTTGTACAAATTGTTGTTGTTCTCAAGATCCGGTTCTAGGCACTCGGTCTCGTAACTGACGACTGGACTGCATACTGTGAGTTCTGGTACGTAGTTTTCCTTGGCTGCACACATAGTGAGGAAGCCAGTGATAAAACCATTACACAATTATAAAACATTTTACTTCAATAGTCCTCAACATTACAGGGAAGATAAACCTTTTAGCATTTTCTTCTCTCCTGTTTAAAATGGTGGGGGGAGGGACTAAAGAGGATGTCAAGCCAGATCTTCAGAAGCCCCTTATGATTGACTTCCCTTTTTATTAGTTAATGCAGTTGTCCTAAATTTGCTAATTCAATCCAATTTTCTTCCCCTAAGTGTACATTCCCCCCCCCCACCACACACACACAGTGATATTTAAGTCCACTACCCAAATTATTTTAGAAAAGGTCTCCCAAGTAATGTCATGCATTAATTAATTTGTCACAAAACACTATAAACATTTTTAATTGTATCTTTCTTATTGTAGGTGTTACTATACAAAGAAAGCGTATTCACAAGACATAAGAATTCTGGCTTACTCATACAAATTCTGAATTTTGATGACTGCAGTATCATACAATCCTCACAGTCAGAATTGCTATATGGACAAAAGTAGGACTGTACTCACTAGATGAGGTTCCATCCGAGTCATTCCCATCTGTCGTGGTATTGTTGTTCTCTCCATCTTCTGTACAGGCTGTCATGAGAACAATTACCAACAATCAAGACAATGTACAAAAAAAAAAAAAAAAATTTAAAATGATTTTAAAGTTGATCAGTAATTTCAAGCACCTCTCAAGCTATCGAGGTTTAAGATCCAACAACAATGCTTTTCGCTAAGTGATAGGCAGATTTCATTTTTGCTAGTGTTACATGGACGGAAATTATTTATGTATAACTCTCTGTCCTTGTAACATTAGCAAAATGAAATATGTCAATAATTAAATCCTTAAATTTGGTAGAAACACATTCCATCAGACCTGTTATATAAATTTGAAATACTTAAATGCATGCCTATATATAGAGATATTAAAATAATCATCTTGATAACAAATTTTTACAATCAAATATCAGTATGTAGATCTACTATCTTTTGTTAAAAACATATCTTGAAATGTAATACTTATTGTACCCAAACCAACAATGTTCAAGAATTAATTGTGTTTAAATAGAAGGGATATTTTATGTGTAACTTGCAATCCCAATGCATGTTTTCAAATGCTTTTATGACTCTCCCTAGACACAGAGTACTGGTCCAACCAAGGAATTTTCCATTGGGTAAAAGTTAATATACCAGTTACCCTAAATCAAATTCAAAGCAGCGTGTTTAATAATTATGAGGGGTGGGACTCACCATCATATTTGTCGTAACTATGGTAAGCTGGTGATGAGAAGAGACTGCCTGTACAAGGGTACCTTGGGTCCGACAATTTACCATTTTCTTTCACCTGTGTGAAGGGACGCTTCTTCTGACCTGTATCAAAAGTTCTTCATGATCAAACATGGATAACAATGTGCTTCCACTGGAATTCTCAAAACAGCAGGGCTGTATAACTTTTAAAATTATCACTCTCCATGAGTTCACAAATCTGGTATCGTCAAGTCAAGAAAAACACCAAGACATGCCCTGTACTAATATTCATTGGCAATGGCCAGTTGGCGAGAGGAATTTTACACTCCTGACCAAAAGTTCTTGAAAAGGACTTGACACAAGGGTTGGATTCACCTGTATATTTAAACAGGACCTGCTCAGGAAAACAGGAATGCATCCTTCATCCCCAAAAATAAGAGTACTCACATTTATTTCCCTTGGGTTGAAAATTTGTGTGTGAATTTAATTTTATGGGGTATGAAAACTTGAAAGATTTCACATTGTATTTTTAAACACTGCATCTTCCCCTTTGCATGTCAAATTTAAGCCATGAAAATTGGACAACCATTTGTTTTGGAAAATTCTGGGTCATTTTCTAACTAGATATTGTTGAGGATTCTTTGGGAGACCTGTTATGATATATATCATTTTTTTTTGCCACTCAATCCAAACTGTGCAAGCGTTGATTGTGACAAGTTTTACATAGACAGGTTTGGGTTCATGGGATGAGAAAAATCACCTCAACGTAGGACAGTAATCTTGCATTTACACTTCATTTTGATGCTTACAATAAAATTTATAAACCACATACATTACAGCCAAAGCATGGAAATTCTTTGTGTAAATTTCCCAGATATATTTTTGGCCTATAATAAACAAGTTTTTGGCCTCGCATACGAAGTTAAAACTTGTGTGAATGAGAATTTGTGTATGTGGATTACGCAAACATCTGACTGGGAACACTGATATAAGGACTTAGTGATTTAAAGAAACAGAGAGTCAACCTTGCGCCAAGTGACCTAAATGTGCCAAGTTCCAATGTTTGTGGCCATAACTATGGACATTAAGGTTTTGAGTTCAATCCCTGCTTTTAACAAGAATTCTTCCCAGACTCTTTCTGAAGCACTGATACAACATAGTGGAACTGGTTTACTTAGGAAGAGTTCTCAAAAGGGCTAATCAGGTGAAGAAACTCGTTTCCTAATCGATGTAAAAGCAAAAACTGAATCTCAATTTGCAAAGTCCATACCTTTGGTGCACTGTGGCGTGGAGGTGATGAAATCGGTGTTGGTGATGGGATAACACGGATCTTTGGTCAGCTCATTCTCCAGTCCGTTACAGACCAGCGTGTCCATCCCCTTGACCAATGGACCCTCCTTCCGTGTCTTCTTGCATGGTTCATCACACATCAGTGGCTGGAAAACACACACTGACACAGTTAAACAAACCTGTAACTATGCTTACACATAGTGGAAGAGGAAGGGTGTTCATTTTTTTTCCATGTTTTTGACATCTAGTGAATTTTCATCAAATTGGAAAGAACTTTAAGAAGTGCAGCTATGCAATTTTGGTAACTAGAGGCAAGCCAAATGTCCTTCAATGACAAATTCTGTAAAAAGAGAAGTATGAAAATTCAAATACAACACTTGATATCAACCATTTGAAGTTTTTAGAGCTGTTTTGGTATTTATAAATACGGTAATGTATATAGTTTAAATCCTGTATTCACAGATATTCACCAATTGTGTTAATCCCTTTTCCAGAAATTCAAATTGGGAAAAAATTGTAGACATCAAAATAAAAACTTCACTGGAGAAGCCAAATACTGGTAATACCAGCTCTTTGGGCTTGTTTAAATTTGTAATTTCAAAATGTACATCCAGTCTACAGCATATTTCATATAATAATACCAATACGTAAGAATTTAACATTTTTCATGTTTTAAATACATCTAAAAATCTAATGACTGAATCACATAATATATTCATACAAGAAGTGTTCCTTGGAACACATTAGAGCTGGGTATCACCAGCAAAACAGTATCACGATATTGTAGGCCGATATGATACAGTATCATGATACTTGATAATATATAAATAATGTAGTTCTGACATGGCCAACTAACAGTTTAAATTAGATTTCCACATCCATGTTTCTATGATGATTAGGCACATGGAAAAATAATAAAAAAATGCATTCTTAATTTAATTTTTTTATTTTAAACAATCTTATTTCATTTTATTTTATAATCTAGTGTACTAGTCAATCTAGTCAACAAAAGGCAACAACGACTTACGGAAATAGACACTTTATGCTTGAGATATAAGCGGCAGACCAAGCGGCATATTCTATTTTGCTGGTTTACAGCAAAAGCTTTTGCCCACTGAATTAT
>CM037784.1:1607126-1657126 GCA_021229015.1 Solen grandis | reverse complement strand
CGTTTGAGAATCAATTCTTGAGGTAAGAATCACAATTCTGTATCGTCAGCCAAAAATGGTGATATATCGATGCATCTATGAAATCAACCCAGCTCTAGACTACATGTCACTGCTGAAAGAAGCGTGACAGCAAAATTGTGACAGACCAAGAGAGAGACAATGGAGAAGTGATTCCTATGTGCCACCTCTGCAGACTGCAGGTGACACAATGAATTGAAAGATCTCTTCCTAGCACTCACCTTATCTATAGTGTCTCTCTTGCCCATCTCAGATGCATCCCTGACGGACGGGGGCGCGACTACTGTGGCTGTGGCAGACCTTGTGCTGGGTGCGGTGATGGGAGAACGACTGCGTAGGCGATGTGAGCCTCCCTTCTGCCGTAACTGCATACTTCAGAAGGCTTCTGAACAACACCTAGGTAGATACTGATTATTTCAGTATTAAATAAAACATTTTGTTAATTTTTCATTGCCACAAGGTCATCTAAAAATTTTTTAGTTTGCAGTTGAGCTACAGCCAATTTTATCAGTACGTTGGCAGTCTTTATTTACGCAAAGCTAACAAAACGAAAGGACTTGTTTTATAATTTTAAATTTTTAAGTGATGTTCATGTATTGTCAAAAACTGATCTATTGCAATCTCAGTATAGTCTAATTTTGTCCTTTTTGGGTGAATGGAGGGGGGTAAAATCAAACCACTCACTGTATTATTTTCTTTCAAGATTAAGTAAAGTGGGGAATTTAAAATCTAGATTTGGAAAAAAAATATATACCCTTTGATCTCATGAATATAAAAGAACACTTGCTATAAAAATACAGCTAAGAACAATTCCTGCATTCAGGGCTTTTTCCTTCTTTATCAGGGGTCGCTCATAGGTGCCTTCCCCTCTGAAAAAATCTTTAAATTCATACATTTTTCCCAAATTTGAATCATATTCTAGGATTTTTCTTTCCCCAATGAAATAAAAAGGTAATATTTCCCCCGAAATATGACATTAAGACCCTTCCAAACATCTGAGAAGAAGGCCTGGCATCTATGCCATATTTAAAACTGTTGACAGGAAAAAAAAAAAAAATTAATTTATATATTTAAATTCAATTGGAAACTCATCTTCCTGAAAAAATATTGAATTTAAAAAAATCATATCAATGATGCTTATTTAACTTTGATATGAGCAAAATTATTACCCCATCTTATAAGTTCTATGTGAAATTTATTTCTGATATATGTAATTTATAAAAGAGTTACAGTAAATGACAGTCCAAAGTCAGTGATCTGAAATGCCAGAACAGACTTGTGATCTGAAATGCCAGAACAGACTTGTACTGGATCAAAACAATTCAAATTACATTGTCCCCTGTGGCCAAGTGGTTAGAGTGTCTGCCTCTTGAGCTGAAGGTCGTGGGTTCAATCCCCAACTGCGACATACAAAAGTCGTAAAAAATGGTACTGTTATAGCTCCCCTGTTGGCACTCAGCATATATGGGTAGTTTCTGGACAGGTTGGCCCGGTGTCAGGATAATGTGACTGGGTGTGGTATCATGCCACTTGTCAACGGCGTGATACTACAGTGTGGCAGCACTGTATCTGTCTCAAGTAGACATTGTCTCCAAATGACTGAAATACTGTCTGTGGAACATCAAATTGATACTCTTTTTAGCAGGGTTTCATTTTAGACTTTAGAGGTCGCTGGCAGATGTGACCACCTCAAATTTGCCAAATTGAAAAATGAGAATTATTTTTAAAAAAAGGAAAAAAAAATATCACAAGAAAATGTTTGACCCGCAGACCCCCCCCCCCCCCCTGTCTTCTACAATTTATATTTGCCTTCTACTACGATTCTTAAAGATAACCCTGTTTTCATCTTGTTAAATTATAATCTTCAGGGATGGGTTGTAACTAAATTAATTGGGCCATTTACAGGCCTCCTCCTTTGAACAATTCTTTAAATTCATGCACATTTTCCCAATTTGCACCTTACTCAAGGATATTTCTTTCTCCAATGAAAAAATGGTCATATTTTCTCAAAAATATGATATTCAAATTAAGGCCCCATCCCCAACATCTGAAAAAAGGGCCTGTAAAACTTAAGCTGGGCTTGTAAAATGTGTCTTTCATTGCATTCAAATCCTAGATTTATTTGCATACATTATGCTACCTTCTCAATCTGAATATTATATGTTGTAGATCCCAAATACTGGGTTTTGGACAACAGACACATTTACAGTCAGACTTAAGTTTCAAAGATTTTTTTTTTTAATTTTACCTTTCTTTCAAAATGTTCACATTGATAAATAAATGTTCCCTCTTTGTAAGCCTACAATATTAGTTAGAAGTCGTACTGTATATACTATAACAGGAATATAGTGTAGCTTTCTGGAACAGGCAGGTAATGACAGAGGAATGGGCCTGATGCCAAAAACACAAATTCTCATTTTGAACTTTCCTGAAATTGTCTTCTACTCTTTCTAGAAAATACAGGACTAGACTACCGAAGCCTTAATTAAGACTTAATCATTTGCATATAACAAAGCTAACGACCAAACGATAAAAACGGGGAAATCGAGTGAAAAGTGATCATTATAAAATTTCGTTTTAATTTGTTTATTTCTACGAGTAAACAAACATCAGGTCGGCACCGATGTTTTGACAGTTTCTAGTTCGTAATCTAAGTAGGTCAAACCACATCGAGCAGGATGACGTCATGCTCCTCAAAACTGACATTACGATGTGTCATTTGAACAGGACTTCATTGGTTAACTACAGGTCAAAGATCACATTCATGAAAACAATATTTCTGAACTATGGCTTTCAAAACTTGTTTATTCATCAAATTATTGAAAGAAGTAGAATTGCCGAATGACACCATCAAAGCATGTGATTAAATATTCAAAATAAATTATGCGAAGTCCCAGGATTCCGTACTCGGCGAATTGCCAAACTTTTTTCGGAAAGGTCCGAGCAGCTTTGAAAGCGTTTTATGGCTTAACCAGCAATATATTTGACAAACAAACGATGCTGTATCATGTGTTATGATGTTAGATATCTTACCTGATTAAAATCTAAGCAAGACAAGTCCTAAAAAACATTCAAATACTAACCTTTTCGTTCTGTTTACGTCCAACACTTCATTTCGCGCGTAGGCTGAAGTGCCCGTATGTACCATGTTGCGCATGTGCGGTCACCAAACAGGAAGTAAACAAAATAAAAAAAGTTCATATTTTCATTGGTTCCCCAATCAAGTGTTCTTATAGTTGTGCCTGGAACCAAACTATTTCTCACATGTATTTGGGTCAAAAGAGGCCACAAAAGGGACAACTTACAGGTGTAAGTCAATACATGTGAGAATTGTAAATGAATAACATAACGTGTTTACATTGCGTTTATTTTAGCGCAATAAAAAGAAGCTTTTATATCAAATCTGGACTTAATAAGCGCTTGATTTATGTGTTCATATATATCAAGGAGATATTCTATAAATATAAAATCTATCTTATATAAATGTCCTCTCCCAACTGTCCCACGTGAGTTGCTGTGGATCTAGTCTGTTTGAAAAATATGGATTTATGGAAGCTGATGTTATACATTGATTAATTTAAATAATATGGGTTCTATGATTGAAATAGATGTTACTATCATAATGCACGTTTGCATGTAATAATGAATATAAATTATATAATAACAAATAATTTGTAGTATTATATACTATATAATAGTTTTTATTAAAAGTATAAATCGACCCTATCCAGAATTAAACGGACCAATCATACGGTTATTTCAATATCAATTGACATGTACCTGAAATCATTTTGTCTATGCTTTTTATTAAGGGAGATAGCCCTTCTATAATGCTGAATATTACAGTCGGTATATTATGCTGATAATGTACCTAACATGTTTTCTTTTTATTTAAAAAAAATATTAATCAAAAGGTGTGTACAATGCATATATGTGCGAATGCACATATATATGATTATAAATATTCATATTTGTGTAAACAGGTGTTCATATGTGGGGATTCTCCATAAATTATAAAGTTGCATGAGTTTTACCATGCAGCAGTGCTGGATTAGACCAGTGTTCATACTGGCAGATTTATGATTGTTCATGCATGGATGTCACTGTTTGACGGGTATGGCATGTGAATGTTAAGGTTGATTGCACAGCATGGTACCAGCATCTCCCCTCCTCTTCATTCTGGCTATAAATTCTCACTATATACAGAGTTACCTTTTAACTCTAGTGTATACATACATACATATTATATATAACTTCTTACAGAAGTATTAACATACTTCCGGTTTCATCTGCTGTATTATTAGACACTGGTAAGTGTAGCAATTAATTCGTTTATGTAATCATTCTAAGTGTAATTTACTACAGCTGTTATTTATAACGGCGTTTTATTGTAAAAATATTAATTAAATACCAAACGTAATGCTAAATACTGTAATTCTAAACATTTGAGTATCTTATTTAAGAAGGGTTACATGTTAGATTATTGAAATGTATGAGTTTTTTCATATTATTTAACATTTACTTATAATTCTTATATACGTTGTTGTAGGTTTCGTTAGAAGAGTCATTCGGACAATAATAAATAATACAAACTGGCATGAGGACTTTGTTTTCATGAACCCCGGTTACATGTATATAGCCTAATAACAAAAATATACCCCTGTATAAATGTATAAAGAAATAAAAACCCGATAGTTAAGTATCCAGAAACTGCTCAATTTTATGGTTATTTCATATTGACATACTTGACGCCCCCCCCCCCCCCCCACCCCCACAACACCCCCACCCGGGCCCCCCGGTCCCCGGTGAATTTTCTTCAAAGATAGCTTGGTATGGTAATTTTTCATAGTTAGCCAACATATCCTTGAATACCCCCCGCCCCCGAGATAATAAATTGCTGGATTCGCGCATGATTCATTCGATCCTTTAAAAGTTTAAAAACCGTCTGTGCATATGCAAACATCTTTTAACTTGGAGTTATATAGGCTCTTTTGCTCAAAGTCTTTTGCTCCCACGAGCTGTTGACGGGCCATATGTGCACAATGTTTAATGATGATGAATTACATCGAATAAATTTAATAATATTAATATATGGTATCGGTTGAGATCGGGACATACATATACGACAAAATAATATGTATCTTCAAAATTTAAACTGCTATTTATAAATTGCACAATAATGCAGACTCTTTCTGTTATATTTTGATTGATCATATCTACTAGTTTCAATTCTCAATTTATGGATAGAATGTCTCCATCCGGATTTCTTAATCTCTAAATAACAGCCAACCTGTGAGCAACAGCCAGTAAGGCACTGGGTTCGAGACAAAGTAACCTCTGATGTTTTACCCACATACAGAAAAATGCCAGTTTTGGTATCCGTTGAATAGCCTTTATTCGCTTTACTGTTTCTGCCGGTCCGGAAAACACACAATGGCAGTTTTATTGGACATTAATCAAAACCAAGTTTTACTATAAAAGTTATCTATAAAATCCACATTTTTGAGATCATGCGTGCGATTGCTATTATTCCAAGATTAACTATACACCCTTTTAAGGTCAATAAACATATATTAATTATAAATATATTCTTTATATTTTTGTAAATTGAGTTTAATGTCCCGCCAACAGTATTTCATTCCTTTGGAGACTATGTCTACCTGAGGCGAATATAGTGCTGCCACATGCAGTATCATTTGGAATGATACCACACCCAGTCACATTATTCTGACACCAGGCTCACTTGGAACTAGCTTAATATGTTGGGCGCAAAGCAATGGAGCCTTACCAGTATCATTTTTACGGCCAGTGATTGAACCTATGACCTCCAGATTCCGGGGCGGACGCTCTAACCACTCAGCTACCGAGGCCGGTAAAAATTGTTATATTTTGGATGATTTTGCGATATTTATCTACATTTAATTAACTAAAGTGCATAATCCTTCTATGGTTGTATTCTTGACATTGACAATTTCTTCATAATATCTAAATTCGCTGAAATAAACACCGCTGTTGTAAAGAGAGTTGATTGTATAACACAATGTATATCTGACGAATATGAGTAAAATATATGTGACTGATAAAAAACATATACAGCTGAATCTTGAGACCATTTTGTCGACATCAGCGAAATTTTACATCAATGTCGAGACAGAGACATGCCGACATATAAATTAAGATGTGCGCGTCGACATGCAGTCATATGCATATATAAGAATCATCCGTGAATCGTAATGCGCTTACATCATACTCGCAAAAAAAGATATAAGTGTTTATGCAAATTTATCATGAAATACCTCATGAAATTAAAATAACTACAGTTAAATCTGTACAAGCTACCACCTGTATTAAGCGGTTAACCTGCATTTAGCGGTCAACTTTGATATTTCCCAACTATAGCATTGTTATATATTTATCCTTCATTGTTATATATTTATCCTGCATTTAGCGGTCAACTTTAATATTTCCCAACTATAGCATTGTTATATATTTATCCTGCATTTAGCGGTCAACTTTGATATTTCCCAACTATAGCATTGTTATATATTTATCCTGCATTTAGCGGTCAACTTTGATATTTCCCAACTATAGCATTGTTATATATTTATCCTGCATTTAGCGGTCAACTTTGATATTTCCCAACTATAGCATTGTTATATATTTATCCTGCATTTAGCGGTCAACTTTGATATTTCCCAACTATAGCATTGTTATATATTTATCCTGCATTTAGCGGTCAACTTTGATATTTCCCAACTATAGCATTGTTATATATTTATCCTGCATTTAGCGACCACCTCTGCTAAACGGTCATTCTCTCTTGTTCCATTGACTGACCGCTTAGGCCAGGACTGACTGTATATAAACAATTATATTGTGATTGTTCCCCTCCCATTTTGGTTACAATTTAAGATGCCACGTTTATCTCCAATTCTAAAGATTAACATTTCGATATGGATAACTTATGTCAGTTTTCTTTTCTAATTCTCAAGGTTTCTTTGTATCTATATTAGAAAAAAAAATCGAGATATGAAATTTTGCGATTTGATAATGATAAATATCAGCATATCGGTAATATCTGATATCGTTACTGGTAGTTACACAAACTCCGGCGCCAGGGATTGGCTCCGCATCAAGGATTGCCACACTGAGTACCACGTGACCATGGTGTGTACCAAAAGTCACGCTATTGATTACCTGTGATTTAACAGTAACTCAACTATTCTTCAGATTTCTGTGTCAGAGATCTGTGCTAGGTAAGCAAACAGCACATCTTATTTTGACATTGAAACAATGGACAATGACATATTAAAAGTAAATATGTCGAAATTCTGCCCATTGCTTATGCTGTCACACGATTTTAGGCCCGTTTGCAATGAAAATGGAGTGACTTTCAGCACGGTCAAAACTAGAAACAACCGGAATTGAACCGAAAATTACCGGTATTTGCTAAAGTAATATTTAGAACTCTGTCAAAAACAAATGTATACTATGCTACCTGTTGAAAAGGGGCGTTAATAAAATTTAGGGTCTAAAATCAAATTAAATTTTATATATTCATTTTTTTTTTACAATGTGAACCCATGAACGCTTTCGGATGTACTTGCAGTTAATATGACACGATCTAAGTGTCCGAGTGTTTATAGTTTACTTCAAATAATCACTAAAATAAAATTAAATGAATTACTGGAATCCCATGTAGCCGTCAGTAGCAACCACTCTTAGTCTGAAATTTTTTTTAAAAATTTATCTTTATTATCCATGCGTATTTTCGTGTGGTGGTTAATTTTTTTTTTTTTTTTTTTTTTTTTTTTAGATTCTCTAGACCATATGATACTGTTCAGTTATCTGTAATTGTTTGGAACAACCATTATCTGGCATGTCCTCCTAAATCACTTATTGTTAAAGTACTACTTGTGATCATGAATATTCATCAGTCTAATATAATTAAAATTCGGCTATAAATAGTGACGATGTCTTGTAGCGAGAGCATTACCAGTATAAGCTCGCGCTGTGCACGCGCGGTGTTATGGACGATATTGCATTGTTTTATGAATTCTGTGGGAACGAAACATTTATTGTAAGTAAATAAGTATTAACATAAGATAAAGATCACATTTTTAAGTGGAAAACACTTAGATTATGAAACTACTATATATCATTAAAAATAAAAGTCACTGCATAAGAAGATATGTAGATTCATTCCGGTATTTTTCAACCGTTCATCTGTTTATAGACAAATGCAAAACTCCCAGTTTAAGCAAGTACTTGTTAAACTTTCTATGTTTATTTAAAAGAAAGCTATTGCTATTACAATATACGTGATAGGTAACACACCTCACTGTGGATCCGAAGGTTGTGTGTTCGAACGCCCGTTAGGGGCAAGGAATTTCTATGACCTTCTCATGCGCAAAGTACTGGTCCAATCCAGGAAACATCGAGTGGTATAAGTTGTGAAAACTTGTCCCCTAATAGACATTAACTAAATAAGTTTAAACTTATTTATTTTACGTCGACTGGGAAACAAGTTCTTACAACTTATACCAATCCCTCTCGACGGTTCCTGTGTTGGACTAGTACTTTGCGCCTTGGAAGTTCGTGAAGAATTCTTGCCTCCAACGGGGTTCGAACCCACAACCTTTGGATCCGTAATCGGATACGTTACCACTGGACCACGGCGCCCTTGACATAAAATAAGTAAGTTTAAACTAAACCAAATTCGCAAAATAAGTAGATACATGATATTTTTTTTACGTGTATTAAAAAGTTATCACTTGCTGTTCATGCTGTCCGTTCTCTTACCTAAATATTACAATGCAATTCTTTATTTATTTCACATATATTCTTTCTTTTTGACTTTTTTTTTCTCTATGTTAATTGTGAGAAATGTACGTGACAAAGTTTATTTTTACAATATATATTTAGATGAGGTACATGTTCTATTATGCAATACGTCGGTTTCCTGAAACCAAATATTCCTGTGCATTACCTTAATTATAATAGATGTTTGCATTTTTTTTTCAAAGCTAAAAGAATCGAATTTATGGTGGCATATTTCTGCCAGCCACTTATCCACTTAGCTATGTTGAACCTTTTCTGAAAAATTGTCACATATTCAGTTAGTATCTGGCAAGTAGCAAATTTTCAATTTATCTACTTAGGTATCTTAACAGGACTAAACTGTCTGTTAGTGCCCACTACTGCCAATCACATATTCACTTATCTTAACTGGATGTCATGCCTTTTTCCAGATAATTATGTGAAAAAATGCTTGTTATCCACATAATTTAACGGACTAACTTGAAAAAAGGCGAGATATCCAGTTATCTTAAGTGAATATATGGCTGGCAGTAGTGGGCACTACCAGGCAGATTTATTCTGTTAATATACCTAAGAGGAAAACACGAAAGTTTTCTACTTGCCAGATATTAACTGACTATGTGACAATTTTTCAGAAAAGTTTCGACATAGCTAAGTGGATAAGTGGCTGGCAGAAATATGCCACCATAGGTATCTTAACAGGACTAATCTGTCTGTTAGTGCCCATTACTGCCATTCACATTTTCACTTAGGTTATCTGGATATCATGCTTTTTTCCAGATAATTATGTGAAAAAATGCTGGTTATCCACATAATTAACTAACTTGTAAAGGCGATATTATGGTGGCATATTTCTGCCAGCCACTTATCCACTTAGCTATGTCGAAACTTTTCTGAAAAATTGTCACATAGTCAGTTAATATCTGGCAAGTAGAAAACTTTCGTGTTTTCCTCTTAGGTATATTAACAGAATAAATCTGCCTGGTAGTGCCCACTACTGCCAGCCATATATTCACTTAAGATAACTGGATATCTCGCCTTTTTTCAAGTTAGTCCGTTAAATTATGTGGATAACAAGCATTTTTTCACATAATTATCTGGAAAAAGGCATGACATCCAGTTAAGATAAGTGAATATGTGATTGGCAGTAGTGGGCACTAACAGACAGTTTAGTCCTGTTAAGATACCTAAGTAGATAAATTGAAAATTTGCTACTTGCCAGATACTAACTGAATATGTGACAATTTTTCAGAAAAGGTTCAACATAGCTAAGTGGATAAGTGGCTGGCAGAAATATGCCACCATAGATACCTAAGTGGATAACATGAAAATTTTCTATTTGCCAGATAATAACTGAATATGTGAATTTTTTCAGAAAACTTTCGACATAACTAAGTGGATAAGTGGCTGGCAGAAATATGCCACCATGCAAATCAGTTGCCACGTGTTTTACAAGTAGACAAATATATTTTTTGTTTCAGTTTACTTTCGCATGTAAATAAAACTGCAAGTCTAACAGTATTTAATAAAATGTTTTCCATCTATGTATCATGTGGTACAATTCATGGATGAATATTGTTTAAATTAAACTTAGGTTAGATGCCACATCCTTGATATACAGAAACGAATAAAGAGAAAAACAAGAAACAAGCCGACGAGAGTTCAGCCGCTGTGAAATATTATTGCATGATTTCTACATAGAGCAGAATTAATGTACTTTCATTTCATGGAATGGGGGTCTTCGGGGACTTTGAATAGTAAAATCGAACTTGACATGTAGAAAAGTGAAATGATAATTCAGCGAATTTTCCAAACCATCATTCGTACATTCAAGTTAAAAAGTAGCTAATACCTTGAATGTAAGTAAACTTAGCCTACTCCTTTGATAAAGACATTCGAACCCAAATGAAGATAACTAAGTTTAAAATCAGATTCTGATATTTTGTTTTACAATGCGCACGCGCAAACATACATATATAGACTGAGTTGATCGCATTATGCGGTCATTCTGAGAGAATGCCTTGTTTGCGTCTTTAATACTGAAGTTGTCTATTGTATAGGGACCACTTCAATCAGGCATTGTACCAGTCTTGAAATTATCCCAGAAGTGTTCTCATACGCTGAACAAGCTCAGTCAATGCGTTTTTTATCTGTTGCTTTTGTTGTTGTACACTCGTCATTATTATATGATTAGACGGGCAGCGGAGCTAGTCTTATTTAGCGGGAAATCAACAACAGGCACTGTCGATTTGCATAATTACTGCAGCCGATTTAACTGTGCTGTATCTACTGATCGAAGTAAGGTCATGACCTCATTAGGTATGCGACTTATGAAGGGTCTCAGGATAATGACTTTCTCTGCGGATCATTATGAAAAAATCAAAGCGTCAAAGGCACTGAGATACTTCCGGCGGGGTTATTATCATGCAGGCATATAGAGAGTTCAGCTGATGTACTAATAACTAGAATTGCGGGAAAACGTATGGATGTTTTTGACGCCATATGACCTTTGCCTCTATCGAGTTCAACGCTGCTGAAACTCTGGGTTTAAAATTATAGCTATTTCATGTTTTTGTTTTTATACTAGAACTATTCACTGCTGTTCCGGGAACAACCTGTCCTGTCAACATGCTTATCAGACACGGTGATGGTCTGGGTATCATGCGGATTTGCTTGGATTTCCGCAATCCCATTGGCGACCTTTATGCTGACCCGGAAGTCATCGCCGCTGACATTTTCCTACCTCCACTTACTGAAAACCGTAATGTTTTTTTTTCTTTTAATATATATACAAACCCTATATACTCAAAAATCCTTTTTTCATGCCTTTTCACGGTCGTAGAATTAGGGGAGCTAATCTACTCAACCCAGCGCTGGCGTCAACGTCGACTTCGCGGTTAAGTTTTTTGGTTAACGGCCTTTATTAAAAAAAAAAAAAAAAAAAAAAAAAAACACACAAAAATTAAATATTTTTTATTTCAATAATTTATTGTCCATCATGATTAATCATTTCTTATCACGTGATTTTTCTTTTTCCCGGCCCAGGCTATATGTATGGGGTTCGTTTGTCTTGAAGAGCTTCATTACAACTTCCGGCAGTCTTTTGGTGATCATTGTAACGGGTACCAGCCCAGTTCTATGGCCGCCCAGGTGGCGTTGGGGCTCAAACTGGCAACCTTCGTGAGTTTTATTGATATCTCTCGATTTATTTGTAGATTGATACTGGGATATAATATTGACAAAGTATTTTACAGTATGATGGAACTTGAAGTATGTTTTTTGATCTACCCGGAAATAAATGTGCACCCTGGGTCATCCTCGACCGAAAAAAAAATCAACAAAGGTTTATCAATTTTTCGCTCCGAAAACTTACCACACGTCATGGCAGAAATCAGCCACCGTATATTTTCTTATTCAGTACCATACTTACCTACTCCGGTAGCCGAGTGGCTAGAGAGTCCGCATAGGGAGCGGGGGGATATCGGCTCGATCCCCGGCTGCGACATTACAAAGTCGTAAAAGATGACACTGGTATAGCTTGCTTGGCTCTCAGCATATACCGGTAAGGGTTAGTTCCAGGACTGGATGGCACGGTGTCAGGATAATGTGACTGGTTGTGGTATTATGCCACATGTCTACAGTGTGATACTACAGTGTGTCAGCACTATATCTGTCTCAAGTAGGCATAGTCTTTAAATGACTGAAATACTGTCGGTGTGACGTTTAACTTCATACATAAACAAACAATATCATAATTACTTGATTTATAACTCCAATAGCGACTACTAGTACTAGTTTACTTGCGATATTTTTTGTTTCCGTAAAAAGCTTGAAATTGTCCCCATGAACTTGATATAACTTCAAATTAGTTCACTTTATTTCACTTAAAAAAGAAAACACACAAATCAGAGGTGAGAGTTGAGATTCTAAAGATATGCAGATTATCCATGATGGGCACCAAAGTGTTTATTGTCAAGAATGAAATCTTTTCAACCGAGTTGATCATTGGATGGGTTCATTTGAGCTTTCAATTTTCTCGAATAATCAATTACTGCTATTAAAATAATCCCGGTCTATTATTAATTCATACATGCCTTAAACTGTCAACGACGATTTTGTGATTTCAAGCTACTCATTGCGGGCCTTTTCCAAGTACAAAAGCGGTGTGGACTGCGTACATCCGGGCCACTATGGTTATTCTGGATTATCTCCCTTGTCACGGAGTTACCTCGTCTGTATACTTACACTACTGGCCAGGTAAGTCATCCCTTTCTGGTTCCGGTAGCGTTCGTCCTGCAAGTGGATGTTTTGGTGGTTCACGGACACAGTACACCGAAGATGTTTTCTTGGCACTAATATGGCTTCTTTTTTTAGCCATCAGCTATTTAGTGACAGTTCTATGACTAGTTAGCCAAATCTCTTTCAACGCGACTAGGTGTTGTGCCATGTCACTTGTAGAGATCTTTTCAGTGGTCAGGTTAAGATATAACACCACTTTAATCTTTTCCTGTTGTTTTCAGTGGTCAACTTAAGATATAACATCACTTAAATCATTTCATATTGTTTTCAGTGGTCAACTTAGATATAACACCACTTTAATCATTTTTAACATCACTTAAATCATTTAATATTGTTTTCAGTGGTCAAGTTTAGATATAACACCACTTTAATCATTTCATATTGTTTTCAGTGGTCAACATAAGATAAAACACCATTTTAATCATTTGTTTCCTGCAGTTTTCAGTGGTCAGTTTAAGATATAACACCACTTTAATCGTTTCCTGTTGTTTACAGTGGCCAGTTTAAGATATAACACCACTTTAATCGTTTCCTGTTGTTTACAGTGGCCAGTTTTAGATATAACACCACTTTAATCGTTTCCTGCTGTTTTCAGTGGTCAACTTTAGATACTAGTATAACACCACTTTAATCGTTTCCTGCTGTTTTCAGTGGTCAGTTTAAGATATAACACCACTTTAATCGTTTCCTGCTGTTTTCAGTGGTCAGTTTTAGATATAACACCACTTTAATCGTTTCCTGTTGTTTGCAGTGGCCAGTTTAAGATATAACACCACTTTGATCGTTTACTGTTGTTGTTTTCAGTGGCCATTTTAAGATATAACACCACTTTAATAGTTTCCTGCTGTTTTCAGTGGTCAGTTTATGTTATAACATCACTTTAATCGTTTACTGTTGTTTTCAGTGGCCAGTTTTAGATATAACACCACTTTAATCGTTTACTGTTGTTTTCAGTGGCCAGTTTAAGATATAAAACCACTTTAATCGTTTCCTGCTGTTTTCAGTGGTCAGTTTTAGATATAACACCACTTTAATCGTTTCCTGCTGTTTTCAGTGGCCAGTTTAAGATATAAAACCACTTTAATCGTTTACTGTTGTTTTCAGTGGCCAGTTTAAGATATAAAACCACTTTAATCGTTTCCTGCTGTTTTCAGTGGTCAGTTTAAGATATAACACCACTTTAATCGTTTCCTGTTGTTTTCAGTGGCCAGTTTAAGATATAACACCATTTTAATCGTTTACTGTTGTTTTCAGTGGTCAGCTTAAGATATAACACCACTTTAATCGTTTGCTGTTGTTGTTTTCAGTGGTCAACTTAAGATATAACACCACTTTAACCGTTTCCTGCTGTGTTCAGTGGTCAGCTTAGTCAGCTTAAGATATAACACCACTTTAATCGTTTCCTGCTGTTTTCAGTGGTCATCTTAAGATATAATACCACTTTAATCATTTACTGCTATTTTCAGTGGTCACCTTTAGGTATAATACCACTTTAATCATTTCTTATTTAATTAAGCTCACGAAATATCAAATATTTATTACATATCTGACATGCATATTTATTATGCATTTAATGTAAATTGACAAATGGGTATCACAACCTCTATTAAGGCCATTTTAAAACCATACAAGATCTTACCCAAATCTTAGCCATGATTTAATACAGTATAAGTCATGTCTTAAATGTTAAACGAACAAACAAACAAGCATACAAATAAAAAAAAACCTCTAAATTATTTTCTGGACTTTCACTGAGCCAATAAATATAAGAAAAAAGAAATTGTATGTAATTGCAAGTAAAATGACACTATGAAATGTCTTTCCCGTTTCAATGGTAACAGAGGCAATGTTGGACTCAGCTGGTTTTCTACTGTTACTACGCGCTTCTTGTGGCACAATTTGTCGTCCACTGCTTTCCGGAGAAAAGTATCGAAAAACCAGGAAGTAAGGTAAGTCATTCTAGTTAAGATAGCGGCGCATTTGCTTGGGTTTAAAATTCAAAGCGCTGAAGGCACTGAGGTTGTGTGTATCTCAAGTGAAAGAAGGTTTGACGAGCTGCAGATCTGCTGGATAACTTAATTTTGTCAGATTCCAGACTTAATATAAATAATGAAAGATTGATGTTTTAGATTTGCTTCCCTTTGATTAGATATGCATTTTGATATAAAACATATAAACTGTAGGCAAGAGAAATAGGGAGAGATAGAGTGGTGATGTGATCATTGTTAGCGGTCCATTGAAATAAATGGTGTGTTCTTCTTTTCTTGTAATGACCTTGTTAACGTAAGGTTTAAAATGGGTTTATAACATTGAGTTTTAATGGCATCGCTTGAAAATTTGATCCCCATTTATTCACTTTGATAAACACACACACACACACAAATAAAAAAAAATGCGTCAATCCTGTTCTCTCGGCGCTATCAGCGCTTTGATCTGTACTCGGTATCTAATCTAGCCTTCAAGCACATTCTCTGTTTATAGATTGAAGTAATTATGCACAAGTCAGAGGCTGGTTTGTAATTTCGGATAATAGATATACCGGTTTCGGTCGTCATTTTATAGTGCAATAAATAACATCTGGAGGTACCTGATGTGATTATAAGTTACACGGATTTGTATCAGTATTCAAGCTTTCTACATGGGCTATTGTGATACAATGAAATGACCGAAACCTGCATATTTATTGTCCAAAATTGTAAACGAGCCACCATTGCATAAAAAACTATATTCCTCCGCATGGTTAAGTGATGGTTACACAACAAAGAGAAATTAGTTCTTTTGTGCTTTTATGCCACAGACAATTACTGTGTCCCGTAAATATTTATTATTGAAACAAAATTGTTATTTCAACACTTTTGCTCCATCTCAGCATACTCTGTGCTGTAGAGTTGTGTTAAATCGCTTGATCATTTTTACAAATTGAGAGGTTCTTCGGTTTTCAAAGTAGAGAATCGAGTGCTCAGAAAGTAGGTACTATAGCAATCTCCACATAGTGATCTCCCTTGCAAGCAAACAAATCACTGCCGTCACAAATGTCACGTGATGATGGTAAAATAATAAAATGGCGTCTCCGTCTGCTATCACAACAGCAAAAATATTTTTTTTACCACGAGGCGATATTTGATTATTATTAAAGAAAACATACTTAGGGAAATGACACTCGCAGTAAAATAAATTTTTTTTGGTAAAAAGAAAAATTATCTAAATTCTGTTAATTTTTACTTGTGGTGGCAGTGGTTATCTACAACTGTAAGGGGAGGTAACTACTGCGTGGAGTTTGGTACTATAGCTGAGAGTGAGTACGTCACACACAACTTTAAAAAACGTACCGTCACACTGGGTCGGTAGGTCGGCTAAACTTTTTTTATTTTTTACTCTTTATTCCCCATTTTTGCCGATTTTTTTAGAGGAAATGACGAAAAACAGCATTTTGCAACCGTAATAGCCCGAATGATATGTCGGTCGGATTAGTGGAAACAAATTACTTTTTTGTATAACGCCTGACATGTTTCTCTCACAGCCTCCCTGTCCGTACGACCGGTCGTCTGTTTGTTCACATATCACATACAGCTGGATGACAAGGTAATCGTTAAAGTCGCTTATAACAGTATACAATCGATCCTGTATTAGCGGTCACCTGTACTAAGCGGTCAACCTGTATTTAGCGGTCAATTTTAATTTACAAACTAGTATTTTGATATATATATATTTAAATTTCATTTAGCAGTCACCTTTGTTTAGTGGTCACTTAATTTTATTTCCTTTACTGGCCGCTTAAGACAGGTTTGACTGTATGTTTGTTTGTTTGGGGTTAATGTCAAAGCGACAGTATATCTTATAGAGACTACATCTACATGAGACAGATGCCATACTGCAGTATCACGCCGTAGACATGTGGCATGATACCACACCCAGTCACATTATCCTGACACCGGGCCAACCAGGCTGAGAGCCAACAATAGGAAATATACTACCTACATTTTTTAAGGACTTTGGTATGTCGTGGCCGGGGATTGAACCCCCGACGCTAAAACCACTTGGCCACCGGGACAAGTTTAACCACATTTAATAGCCTTAACCTCGTGATATCTGTCTCCTGTACATGTACGAAATCAACGAAAATAAGTCCCCCCTCCACAAAACGTATCATTCTTTATTTATTTGGGTGGCGGGCGAAATTACTCTTAAATTTCTGATTGATATAATATTAGTTTAAATATATGTTTCTTTTGGTGTCAGATGTTGTAAAAAATATAAAAACAACAACAACAAAAACAACAGCAACAACGACAGACGAGTAGGGTTGTCTTATTAAGAGAGAAAGGAAGTGCAGTGCCACGAACGTTGTAGTAAACAAATCAACATAAAGCATGCTTCCTTTTGTGTTGCAGTCTGATATGGTCTGTTTACCGGAAGACATTCTCACGTGATACAATCTGGACGCAAGTAAGGAATCTCAAGAGCACCAACGTCGGTCCCAGGTTGTACATTGGCTGGAAACGAGCAGTGGAAAAAACCAGGCAGAAACGGTACACCATACATCTTTTACATATAGATATTTAATCTGAAACACTAAAAATGATATTCTTTTTTGTTTCATTTTTGTTTAGCAAATTCTTCTCCGCGTCACACAGGTAACAGTTGTTCTGGGAATCATCCAACTGACTACCTTACAATACATACATATAAGAATAATTTGTTAAATAAACACCAAATTGGTATCATTTGTTCTCATTATACATGTAAACTCCGCCGATAGCGAACTGGGCGGGCCCACGGTTTCTTATTCGCAAAATCCGGATTTTCTTTTATTCGTATAAGGAACTACCGGCAATTTCTTATACTCTTAAATCATAAATTTACGCTGGCATATATTTTCGTGGATATATAAAAGAGTCAATTTCGTTGGTACATATATTCGTGGATTCATGTTCTAGAAAACATGAGGTCTACTAAATAAGCATTTTCGTGGGAATTAATTTTCATGGATAAAACCGTCCACGAAATCGACGAATATTAGTTCTCCAGGAAAATGAATGATTATACGGTATATACAAAGTTTATAATACATTACAAATGACAATATACACAATCAATCATCATGTACATAGATGCATGTACGTATGTGTCAATTTTAACGAGTCACGTTTTTAAAAAATAATTGAAAGAAAGTGTTTTGAAGTATATTGTGTACATATCAATAGTAGCATACGTGCGAAAGTCTGTAAAAAGTGGAGTAATAGATTTTAAAGACTTTGAGATAAAAACATCTCATTTTGAGATACTTCGTGAAATGCAAGACTGACTACCTAACATATTTAATGGAATGTTGCTCCAGTAAAGCATGCCTTTTAAACTACATGTACATGTAACTGGGAGTATTGCATAAAAAACAGAACACACTCCTCTCTTGTTATCTACAGGAAGTTACTGCAAAAAACGGAAGCAGAGACGGGGTTTACATGTTCAGAATCAGAGAAATTACCATTGCTCACTGCAGACGGCAAAAAAGAATCACGAGTAAGTTGATGCGTTTTGAATTACCACAGGCAGCAAACACAGAAGGACGTTAAAAATCCGTTTTGTTAAACGCATCATGAACCTTCACTCTGCATTGTTCTTGAATAGTTGTGAAACAGAGTTGACTCCCTTATATATTAAAAAAAGCGACAACAACAAAATACCACTGATTCATTTCAAAATAAATTAATACTTAAGATGAAAGAGATATGGAATGAAATTAAGACTGCACCGTAAAGAATATCCTAAAGTAATGATTAGTTTCGCACATGTCTGTCTGCCAGTCCTTCGGTCAGTCGGTTGCTCGAAATTGTTCGAGTGAGAATTTAAGTTATATTCACTATTAATTTACCCTTTTGGCTAAACCGAGTATGGTTGTTTATGTCTTGAAGAGGACATCTGTTGATTTTAGAGACGGTCAACAATTTGTCAAGGTCACAATATCGTATATTGAATTTTATTAATCAGTGTGTCAATACAAGCTTTGTCCGAGTCACTCAAGATCAAATCGAACATTAAGTGTAAAGATTTATTTTTTTTCATTCATTTATTTATTTATTGTTTTGCTTATATGAGGAATGCAAAAATGTATAAGAAACATCTTTTTTCATCGCCTTGTCTGTTTCATAAGAAATATACTAAAATCTAACTTTCAGATGTAAAATCAATTATCTCTACTACATGTATTTCCACAAATGAAGCCTAGTCCGATGGGATTATTTATGAACACGGACCCAAATGTCGTGAGTTCGATCCCCGTTGTTGTCTAGAATTTTACAAGAAATTGCCAGACGGAAAGTACTGTCTAGCCAAATCACCATCAAGAATGATTTGTATAAGTTGTAAAAAACATGGTTTCAGAACGTACTAGGGTGGCGTAAAGACATTCGAAATATATTTATTTTATATCACGTGAGCACGAAGTAGTTATGTTATCGCGTGTGCACGTGATGTAGATATATCATTCATGTTCCCTTAATGCCACCATACAAATAACTTGATATTATTCAAACCAATCCATCCTTCCATCATTAAATTATAATCATGGTCCTTCAAATGTTTAAAAAGACTTCGTTGCAGATGCAAGGATTCACTGGCTTAGGAGTTATACGCTCTATTGCTCAAAGTCTACAAAGGCTTGAATTTTCTATAAAATTTTCATGATCGCTTGAAGGATCATGATAAATGATGATCTCGTATAATTCCTAGGCCCAGCCTGATGTCAGCCTGTTCCGGGTGGTACTGAGCACGTTCTGGTTTGATATCGTGGAGTGCATCTTCTACAGCGTTGTCTCCGTCCTCATCTTCTTCCTCTTGCCTGTTGTGTTAAGGTAGCTCACTTTCCTGATTTTATTTTATCCTGAAATTTTAAGGCATTTCAAATGTACAATGATGCATAGTGATGATCTAATAAGTTTAAATTACAGTTGCACTAAGCCTTAAAGTGAGACAATATCAATTTATGTTATACATACATAATTATACATATATAGGTATTTCACTGTAATGTTACGATTGCACACATCCTTAAGGTATTTAACTTGTTTTTTGTTATTGCACGCCTTTAAGGTACCCGGATACCACGAGTTGTTCCATCATGTTAATTTATCCTCTAGCAAATCATGTTTTTATTTATTTTACAAATATTTTTTATTATTTACATTTATTTATTTATTTACATTTATTTATTTATTTATTTATTTATTTATTAATTTACATTTATTTATTTATTTACATTTATTTATTTTTTTTTATTTATTTATTTACATCGTTTTTATTTATTTATTGTATTTACTATCTATATATTTTCTATTCATTTACCCTTACGAGGTCGGTATGAAGCCACGAACATAAACTGTATCGAGCCTATGAAATGTTTATATTTACATTCAGAAACGAAATGCTTTTATAAGGTGTCGGTAAACCGCAAACATTAGTGTTCGCTAACATTAATGTTCGGTATTGACCATCCACAGGTCATTACAAAGTGGCGTTCTTTTGAAAGAATGAAGTATGAGAGTTAAATTTCAGTCATATGTTATTTTAGAAAGTATCGACATTTATGAGTGCAATGACACTGCTTACTTCGGCGCATTTCGACACATTCCGTAACCCTCGACAATGATCGAAATCCCCTTCAAAATATTATCAGCGAAATTTAATTTTATAATTTTACAATACATTGAATTATGCATTTACGAATCGCCGTTACAGGGGCTATTTTACCTTAGTTTAAAATTTTCCCCTTTGTCCTTTTAATACAGGTTTCTTATAGACTACATAGAGCTGAGGTCGGTGTCCGATGAGCCACTCTGGCTGGGCCTTTTCTACGGGTCGATACTTGTCCTTACATTGGAGCTTTCTTCTGTCACGTACAACTGTTTAGTTAACCATACAAACGCCATCGGCCTTAGAATTAAAACAGCCTTGCTGTACAATATTTACAGAAAGGTAATTCCTTTTACTGTATTTATATAAAAGCACTGTGTTTTTTCGCCCATCTTCGGAATCCTCCGCTTCATAGTACATGTGTATTTTTTTTTTATAAATCCTCTGTTTGCTGAGTACATATGCAACGACATATGTATTATTTAAGGATCATGTAAGTTTCATGGAATTTTTTTTTTTAAATCAGCAATTTTTTTTTATCCTATCATCAGACTCACATCGTGGTATAAACTGCCTATCGAATAAACTTAGCTTTATACTCATTCGTGAAATTTTATATACTCTGACGTCATCGGAACTACTTTCTTGAGTTCGAATGTGTTTTGTGTATTGGGCTCAACCGTGTAAGATACTATTCTTTTTAAATATATTTTTTCCTGTCGAGTATTTGAAAGATGAAAATGCTTAACGCATATGCTTAATAAAAAGTTTCGAAAAGTTCGTGAATTGTTATATATAACCGTTTTTTAAATCCTGGGACTACTTAGGTGTGTACGCAGAACGGTTTGTTTGCTTGCACACGCGGAAGAATACTAAAGGGCAGATAGTTGGGAGAATCCAGATTTGTTTTCTTTTATTTTCGTGTCTAATTTAAAATTATCAGATTATTAGTTAGAATGATAGGATAGATAGAATACTAGGTTAGTGTTGGATAAAGATAAGTTTATCCTGCTCGGCAAAGAAAAAATAAACCGCTCGCCAAGGCTCGCGGTTTATATTTTCTTGGCCTCGCAGGATAAACTTATCTTTATCCAACACTAACCTAGTATTCTCTATATATCCCACGAAAACCAATGATTTTACTGTAAATTAGTTGCACTTGTTGTTGTAGGCTCTGACAGTGTCGAAATCCGAGAATCACGTGTCTGTGGGTGAAATCATCAGTCTGATGTCTGTAGACTGCCAAAGAGTCCAGGATTGCTCCACCTATTTCTACTACGTACCCAACTTTCTCTTATTCGTATCTCTATCAGCCGCCATGTTGTGGGACATCGTTGGGGGTAAGATGGCGACTGTAGTCACAGGAATAGTTTTCTTGTAGACATCCTCTCTTTTCGTAAATGTCGTCGGAACGGTATATCGCATTTTGTATATACCAACGATTTCTTCCTTTCGTAATTCCCGAGTTGCGTCCTTGAGGGACGATATACTGCATTTCCCGCCGATAGCCTTTCCCTATTGGTAAGGCCAAAAAAAAAAAAAGTTCCGTTTCTGGCCTCCCGACCGACCCTCTTTTTTCATGGCCGACCCTATATACCCGCCTTTAAATGACTCTTTCTTTTACTTTTTAACTGTTCGCATCATTCGGAGGGAAATAACAACAAAAAAAAAAAAAAAAAAAAAAAAAAAATACCCCCCCCCCCAAAAAAAAACAACATATCCCTACCTACCTACCCTGTTGTTTTTCATTGTTTTTTCTGGCTGAAGACCAGAAACATTTTTCCTTAGCTTATATACCGTTCCGCAAGGACGACAACTCGTACATTGAAAAAATAAAAGAGAAAGAGAGAGAGAGAGAGAGAAAGCGAGAGAGAGAAAAAGAAAAAAAAGAGAATAGTCTGATTTTTGCAAGGTTTCCAAATAGCTAACATACTGTCGTTGCCCCCTAAAAAAGATGCTTTGAGCACTATAAAAACTGTGTTTAAGGCCACCTATACTAAGAAAACAATTAATAATTTCCAAAACTCACAACCGTACCCTGGTTTCCACCTACATCAAACACCACCGGTGACATTTAAAGCAGCTCGTTAACAGTTAATCGTTAAAAATAAGAAAGAGTTTCCTACTCTAGTTCGTTAATGTTGCGAAGTCTATGTTTTCTGACAAATAAATTCGGTTCGTGTAGGTCACATTGCTCGGAAAAACGTCATATGTCGTAAACCCAATTTGCGGCAATTCCGGTTAGATATAGAATACGGTATCCCCGAAGCAGCTGCTTGGTGCACCACGTGACACATTCCGCAACATGGCATTTTCACCAGCCCCGGGTAGCGAAGTCGTGTTATTAAAATGCGATCGGAACTTCTCGGTGATAAATACATCATCACGAAGAATGACGGAATTACCCGATGGGTTCCGATTGACTAAAATGTTCAGTCTGTGAGAGATTGCACGCGCGAAGAGTGAATATGATCATTCATGTAATGGCACATGGAAACAGAAATTAGGTTTGTACCGTTCATAACACTTAAGTCTCAGTGTGCCGGAGCTTTTACAATCACGGAATGTTGCCTTTAGAGAATATGCGTCTGTCTGTGGTATTGATAGACGTAATATACACAGATAGTAAAATCAATTTCTTAACCAATAACCATCTGTGAACTAGCTGCTTTAAAAATTATTTAATCATACGCCGGTTAGGGAACACGTTCTTACAACTTGTACTCATCCCTCTCGGTGGTTCCTTGGTTGGACCAGTAATTTGCGCCTGGGAATGGCCAGACAAAATATTGCCCAAGCGTGGATCGAACTCACGACCCTCCGATCCGTTTTAAATGAACACTACCACTGTATAACAAATCCAATATAAAATAGATGCAGTCTTGTAATTGTTTAACCCCTTCATCTGACGTGCAGGGCTAGCCACGGTGTGTGGGGTGGGATGTCTAATCCTGTTCGTGCCGGTTAACTTCTTGATCGTGTACAGGCAGAACAACATACAGAAGATTCTCCTAAACTTGAAGGCAAAGCGGACCCAGCTGATGGGCGAGGTACTGGCAGGAGTCAAGGTAAAGAAGGGACCAGAGTTAGTTCAAACTTTATTTATCTTACATCGAGTACGACTTATATTTATCACTCTCGATGACTCTGATGGCGGCGTATGTGGTCATTATTGTGGGAGGAAACCAGAGAGTCCGGAGAAAACCCACCTGTCTAGACGAGAGGCGCGTGTCTCATTCATTCACAAAATTGAATTTCAATCAATCAATCAATCAATCAATCAATCAATCAATCATTCAATCATTAAACCAATTAGCCAACCAACCAACCGGCACATTTACCAATCAATCACTCGATCGTACATTCAATCAAATCAAATGTATATCAAATATTGCTCAATTCTATTGTTTTAAATCGTTTAATTTTCATATTCATTTACTTTTTGCATCTACTAAGAAGATTGACGTGTGACTTTTGCTCATCTCAGATTTATCCGTTTTGTTATTGATGAACTAATCTTACTAGTCTCAACAGTACCGACCTTCTGTTTTTAGCACACACAATACGATCTTTAAAATGCAAAATTTAGTTTTGATTTTTTTTCTTCATTTTTTTTTTTAAAGAGAATATAGAAGTCGTGCATATTGTTCGTATCAATGGGTTGAATAAATATTGATCGTAGGTCGCCTTCATGGGTCGAACACATAGATCAGACATAAATAATATAGAAGCTATTGTCATATAGAAAATTAGCTCTACAAAAAATGTACAAAAAAGTCATATGCATATGTCGCACATTTGGGTCGTACATATGGTTAGTGTACATTGAAATCTAGTATGTTCGTACACAAAGGATCGTAATATATGGGTCAACATTACAGGTACTGAAGATGTACGCCTGGGAGTTTACATTTATAAAGAAGATAGACGATATACGACAAGAGGAGATCCGGAAGTTGCGCGAGAACGCCATCCTTATGTCCGTCTCGACCTCTGTATGCAACCATAGTCAATACGTGGTCAGTTAAGTGTTCGCTTCTGTCAACCCGTTCCTTTTTATTACAGTCAACTCTCGAGGTTAAAAAGGGGGATGAAATTTTTTCAGCAAATTTGGCTTCCGGTATCGGCAACAATTTTCAATACATCGGCGAAATCGAGAATTACAAACACTGCCGGTGTATCAAGGGTTGACTGTATATCCTCACATTATTTTTTACAGAGTATCACATGAATGACATATCTGATATCATGATTTAAGTTACGATAACTGAACTCATCACATCTGTTTGACAATTTTTCATGCGAGAGAGATGAAAACCATCCAGTAGGCTTGCGATAGGTCAGTGAACCTTCCCATGCAACAGTTATAAGCTGACGTCTCTATGTCGCCGCAGTAACGAATTGATAACTCCTAAAAAAAGAATCAAAGCGCACAATGCGCTGAGAAACTGTCGGAAGGATTAAGATGGTGAAATAGCTTAAATTTTTAATTCAAGGCTAACTTCAGATAACACACATACACATAAATCCCAGTCATTTTAGGTCCGTATTTTGGGGGGCTTTTTCTAAGTGTTAATATAGTGCTATCCTACTCCTCTAAGTGCTGACATAGTGCTGCCCTACTCCTCTACGTGCTAATATAGTGCTACCCTACTCCTCTAAGTTCTGACATAGTGCTGCCCTACTCCTCTACGTGCTAATATAGTGCTACCCTACTCCTCTAAGTGCTGACATAGTGCTGCCCTACTCCTCTACGTGCTAATATAGTGCTACCCTACCCAATATAGTCCCGTGCTACCCTACCAAGTACTGACATAGTGCTGCCCTACTCATGCAAAATACCATCGTACTCCTCTAAGTACTGAAATAGTCCTGCCGAATAGACAAATGACATGGTGCCTAGCAATATCTAGACTCTAGGACAATCATTACTGAAGCTTCAGATATCATGGCATACAGCATTGAATATCGTGGTCTGTAATTAAATATTTTTGTTTGTACCTATATTCACAGATTTATGTTCTAGAAAGCGTGATGTCCATTTAAGGGACAGTTTTCGTGGGGATTAATTATCGTGAATAGAGCCGTCCACGAAATCGACGAAAGGTAGCCCCTCGCGAAAATTCAAGATTATACAGGCAGCGTTTAAACCAGGCAGTGACAGCTTAACAACCATCTTTTTTTAAACGATTTAAGTATGTAGCGACCATGGATCGAACTAACGACTTCTCGCTTACGGGTTTTTTTTCTCCACGTACTCTGATTGCTTGTAACATATAGTACAAAGTCAAGTTGACCTGTATACCCACAGATCCACCTGGTGACACTGATGGTGTACATGTACACACAGACGGACAGCCAGCTGACGTCATCTGTTGTCTTCGTGTCTTTCTCTATTCTCACGGTGACCAGATACGCCCTGGTCATGCTACCCACTGTGTTAAACACGCTGGTCCAGGTGAGTTGTCATCATCAACATCATCATCATCATCATCAAATACATAGTTCAGTGAATATCCCTACTCTTGGCGGCCATCTTGAAAGGCAAATTCAGGGGATTTTCTATATGAATCACATAGAAGGAGAAATTATATTTTCTTATGATTTCATTATTTCTGCTCCAAATATCGAAAGTTTACCATTTAAAAAGCCCGTGCGTGAAATTCATACTTTTAGGATAGAATATTTTTATGTATATAAGAAAAAAAAGAAAAAAAGAAAGAAATAACGCAAAGTAAAGAAAAAAAGTAAGGGTTTATCCTTCAACAAATTAAACAGTGTACCTGTTTTGGTTATAAAGTTTCTATTTTTAAATTCATCAAAATATTATTATCATATTATCATATTTAAAATGATTAATTAAATCTGTTCAATTTCACATAAATTTCACTAAGATAGACTGAAAAATAAAAATACAGTGGTGATTTAAAAACAGCAAGTATTCTAAACATTTGGCCTGATTAAACCTCTCAAGATGGCTGCCAAAAAGTGTCTTATCAGTGCCTATGACATCACACAATAACGATGTACATGTATAGCTGCAATAACAGCATCATCAGTATCATCATCAAGATTCAAGATTGTATTCATATATTCCAGAAGTGCATGGATAAATGTAACACATTTTTTTGTTGTTGACAGGCTTATTCATATATGTTTAACAAAAATTGGCGGTTACAAGTGCAATATACTAACATAACATATGGAATTATCAACTAACAATATTCATCATTATCATCATAATTTCATCATCACCAAAAGGAAAAAAAATTGTATTATCACCAGCATCAGCAGAAAACAACAGCAATACCACCAATATCATCATCATCATCATCATCATCATCATCATCATTAACATCAACAATATCATCGACGTAGCGAGCATTATTTCATAAGATAAATATCTGTTACTTATCAAGACCGATTTTATATTGTTTTCTGATGACATAACCAGTTTGATTTTGGGTATAAAGTATAATATATATATGTTGTTTAGATATAATTATTTATCTTCACATTGTTATACCATTGCATTTAATATTTCTTGCACAGTGATTTATATAGGTCACGTGTCTTCGTGCCAACATAAGCAAACAATACGTTTTCTCAGCCTTCGCTTTTTTTCTGAATGCATATATTAATTTATTCTAAAAGATTACTGACATTGTATTTATACACCCTATGAAATTATTTACAACAGACCACACATAATTCTTCAGTTTAAAATATACATGTGCGCAAGGACACACACCGTCCCCGGTGGCCGAGTGGTTAGAGCTTCCGCCTCGGGAGCGGGAGGTCGTGGGTTCGATCGCCGGTCGCGACATACCAAAGTCGCAAAAATGGTACTGGTATAGCTCCCTTGCTTGGCGCTCAGCATATAAGGGTAGTTGCAGGACTAGTTGGCCTGGTGTCAGGATAATGTGACTGGGTGTGGTATCGTGCCACATGTCTACGGCGTGATACTGCAATGTGGCAGCAATATATCTGTCTCAAGTAGACATCGTCTCCAAAAGACTGAAATACTGTCGGTGGGACGTTAAACTCAACAAACAAACAAACAAACAAACACATACACACAATGTTGTAAATAGAAACGCCGACACACGCCAACGTCTCGCTGCCCACGTGGTACACTAAGTTCACTGACGGTTCACGCGCTTTCGTGCGCGTGCCGCCATAAAATTGTGGTTAAAAATCGCTATTACGATTAGGGTGACCATATAAGTGTTATGGCCGCACGCTTCTGCTTGATAGATGGGTCTTAATTGTGCCTGTCCGACAGATTGTCATTAGTTCTTCAGTCAGCAATCGTCATATTAATGGCTATAGAATGTTATCAATAAACGAGAGACATTTTCTGAATAATATATAGGTCACAAAAAAATGGGGACAACTTCTGAAGCCCCGTGCATGTAGAAATATTTTTAGACATCACTAGATCTGTTGTTGTATTGGGGTTTATCGTCACTGCGATAGTATTTCAATCATATAGCGACGTCCAGCTAATTACAGGTGGAGGAAGACACCGAGTACACAGAGGTACCCGGGTAGAACCACCGACCTACCGCAAGCCAGCTGGAAGGCTTCCTCACATGAAAAATCCGAAGTCCCTACCGGGATTCGAATCCACAGCGGTGAGGGACTGAGAGATTTGTAGTCCACGACTTTAACCGCTCGGCCACGGCGCCCCCTCCTCTTCCCCCACTAGATCTGTAATAAACGGTTGTTTCCAATCTGCAATAATAATGGAACGGACCTATCACGTGCCGTTGCTCAGTCCTCTATCATCAAGACGCTTTCCTACTTAAAAGTATTTAAGCGTCGACGTGACGTAGACTACAATGAGTTTAAACAATTTTCATGACGATTTAGCGCTACAAAATATCTGGCCAATTTCTGATCTATTTACATATGCTCTAGACGTGCCTATTTGTTTCCTTTGAATTGACATGGAAAGTCAAAACATAAAGATGCTGACCAGGAAATAATTTCTATAATCGAGAAAATACATACCTGTTCATACAATAGATGAATAAATAAAGTGATAAAGCGATGAAATAAATAAAACACATCCGATAAGTATTTCTTTTAAGATGAAGTCACTGTAAAGTTCCGCTACGTCTTGGACCACTAAACATCTACCAAGATAACCAAGTTGCTCTAATAAAACATTGGGAAACGTTGGATATCTCCGTGAAAGGCCATGTGGTCCGAAATGTAGCGGAACCATTACAGGGACTTTACCTTAATTATACTTCTCCTTTTCAGGCTTTTGTATCACTGAACCGGATACAGGCGTTCCTCAGCTGCTCAGACATTGATGACAAAAATGTTAACTTCATTAAATCTATCGGTAAGAAGTTTTTATTTGTTTCATTTACCCTTTTCTCTCCTACACCCCAAACCATCACGCACCACACACGCCAAAAAAAAAAAAAAAAAAAAAAAAAAGGATCCGCATGAAAAGATAGATCTGGTAAAGGAACAACTAAACATCCTGCTTTACAGAATAACCTCAAGGCCTTTAACGGAGATAACCAAGGTTTCCTAATGTTTCATTAGAGTAACTTGGTTATCTTGGTAGTGGTTAAGTGGTCCAAGACGTAGCGGAATCATTGCAGGGACTTCAACTTAAGTTACAATGTTTAAAACAGTAAACAGTTGGGTTTGAAATAATTAAACTGTTGATAAAAATGCCATTCGAGGCTTATTGGACCGGATGGCCCGGTATCAGTTTAATGTGACTCTATGTGGTTTCATGCCACTTTTGCCACATGCCTGTACAGCGTGATGCTGCAATATGGCATACCTATATTATCCGTCTTAAGTAGACATAGTCTGCAAATGTTTGAATCACTGTCGGCGGAATGATAAAAAACGAACTATGTTGGTTTGGTAGATTTGAAAACAACAACAAAAAAACTGTCTTCACCAACTAACATCCTTTCGGTCTTATTTTATTTTCAGACTCTTCGAGTAACAGTATTACAGTGCAGGACGGTACATTTACATGGGACCCTGAGGACCCGCGACCTACCATTGAAGGGTAAGTCTATTGTATAAGGTTGGCGGGGGCGTGGGGTGGGGTGGTGATAAACAGTCTTTAAACCGCTTAAATGTTGCATACACAGACCTGCAAAGCACATGATGGTTCGCAGAAGGCGATAAAATGGCAATTAAAAACTAAATTAGGAATTGAAATTAAATAAAGCCTATATTTTGACGCTTTCGTAACTTTTAAAAAATCTTTTGGTTCCGGAAACCAATCATATTAAAGTCACTCTAAATTTGTGGCCATTCAGAGGCTCTGAAAATTAATCAAATTTATTAGCGATTTATTTCAGTAGAACACCTTCCCATTTTTTTCATCATGGACAAAATATATCGATCCATTTGACAAGATCAAGTTTTGTCACAAATTTAGGGTGACCTCAAAGTAAGATAGATTCTAAAGACATCACTCCAGACGATGTACTTTTGTCTGAAGAAGCGTCTGAATAGACTCTCCCTTCTAAGATTGTTGTCCGAATTCCATTAGATGTTTTTGTTGTAAATCACATCTGATGTCTTTTGCCGAATAACATCGTCGGAACTTCTTAATTGACCGTGTGTTATTGCATTTCATTGTATCCGTGGTTGAGACAGCCTTGACGGGTCATTTGACTAATGAAACGGCGCGTTACATTTAATTGTTGTCGGCTTTTGCTTTTATAACTTCAATGAATAGTATTAAACTACGCGTGATTGGTCAGTAAGTAGCGGATTTCCGTTCATAAGAACGAAGTTTTCCCAGCTGAAAATTCCATGGTATATACGGTAGTGATAACTGAATATATATGACGTGGATTCCGACGATGGCCTGGTAAATACTATCGTATCATTCGTACCCTTGCGCCCTCTACCGTTCTTATCCTCCTTTGCCTGTCTGCTGGTTACGGAGCTAAGCGAGAAAAAAAACCCTGTATGTGTTTTTCAGCATCAACCTGACCGTCAGGCCCGGTCAGTTGGTAGCCATTGTCGGCCACTGCGGGTCCGGCAAGTCGTCCCTCGTGTCGGCCCTACTAGGCGAGATGCGCAGATTGAGAGGAAAGGCAACAATCAAGGTACATATGTACTTCCTGTCACGTGATTTGTTACCCATATCAACATGGTGAAATGGGAATAATTGAAGTGTGTTCTTTTTTCCCCCGTTTCATTTCTTTTTTTTGTTTTTTTTGTTCTTTCTTTAATTCTGAGTATGCATTGATGTATCTCATTCTTCTTATTTTATTAAGTAGAAATTTGAAAAGCTTGCTTTTATCCCTTGCTCTGCGTTTCAAGCACCGCTTACTCTCAAAACCAGTACCCTTTAAGGGTGTATTTCACAATATCAGATATAGACAAAGAAGGGAAATCAAAACTAACGAACAGATCTTTTTAAATCTTGGCGTGATCATAGAGAATCACACCAGAAACAAATTTAAGGGATAAAAATGGGGGTCTCCACGATACTTTTTGAGCTATCTGCCCCTGAAAGTAAGTTTTTAGTAAAAAAACAATGCAATTTTAAACTTTGCATATTGACTGAGAGTGAAACAATGAACAATAATATGAAATGAAATAATGTATCGATAGGCTCGATTTTGAGTTATCTGCCCTTGGAAATAACAGAAAGAAGCAAAAATCTCATATTCAGGGGCTATAACTCAAAAAGTAGCGTGGAGACCCCCGTTTTTTAACCCGTAAATTTGTTTTAGTGTGATTCTCTACAGTCATGCTAAGTTTAAAAAAAATCTGTTGCTAGTTTTGATTTTTCTTCTTTGTCTATATATTGAAATACCGCTATTGTGAAATACGCCTTTAATAAAAGATAAATATCAACTAACAAATGCTGATTTAATTAAAACTTGTTTCCGATTAACTTCAATAACCGCCCTCAGAACAGAAAGAAATGCAAATGTACACTATCTTTCAAAACATCGTTTCAGCATTTAGCATTTAGCATAGTATAATAATTTTGAGTCGCCCCTGAAAGCGTTTTGATAAAGTAGTTTTGGGCAACTCCGCCATCGTTTTTAGCGAGTCACCAAAGAGTGACCATAAGCAAAGTTTTTTTTTTTTCGAAACTGTAACCGATGAAAAACTAATCGTGCCTTAGAAAAAATACACGTGGAGCTTGCTTTCAACTTAATAAATAACATTCGAACAATATTCTGGACGGGGGATACTTTGAGTTTGGCGTAAATTCATTTGAAATGACTCTTCGAGAAAATGCATGCTTGATGATAGGCCAGTGTTATATATCGTCCATTGAAAGCCAGAAGGGGCTATCAGCATATGTAGAAAGAAGGCAGATAGCCCCTTCTGGCTTTCAATGGACGATATTTATGTATTTAGTAGCATCCCCCCCGCTACGTCTTTCATTGACGTAACAATTAACTTTCCCACTCAACCATTTAATCACGTGTAATAAATTATATGCATCAATAAAATACCTACGCACTCTCCAAGTAATAAAACTACCATCCTAGACAAATTGGTGGACATTAACCCTGTCCTAACATTACAGTTATAGGGCAATAAAAACACCTGGCGGTTGTCAATAAATCGGACAGTGAGTTTGATGTCTACTAGCGACCCACGACCTATTACCGTTTGGACCGTACTTTGTAGGTACAACAGTACATAGGTTGGTCTTAGGAAAAGCCTTGTCATTTTGTCTTTAGCTCACCTGAGCAAAGCTCAGGGTGAGCTTTTGTGATCAGTTTATTGTCCGTCGTCTGTCGTGCGTCAACAATTTCAACAATCTTTTCCTCTGAAACTACCGGATGGATTTTCATGAAATTTTGCCAAAATGATACTTAGGCTAATGCATTTTTTCATGCATTTCATGAAAACTCTGGTGGCCATGGCAACCAGAAGATAACATCTTTAAAATGCCTTTTCTCAGAAATATATAAACCTAGATATGATATTTGGTACATAGCATCAGCTCATGTTGCCTCAACATCAGGGCAAAATTTGTGCCCCTGGGGTCACAATGGGTCAGCCCAAGGACCACACCCAGATTTTTGTATAGAACTATATAGGGAATTCTTGAGAAATCTTCTCTTCCAAAACCACTCCATGGATTTTCACCAAATTTCACTAAAATGATACTTATGTAAGCCTGAGGCTAATTCCTATTTTTTCTTGATTTTCATGAAGAACTTTGGTTGCCATGGCAACCAGAATGCATAACTTCAAAATGCGTTTTCTCAGAAACTTACAGACCTACAGATTTGATATTTGGTACATAGCATCAGCTTCTTGTGCCTCAACACTATCAACAAATATGTGCATCAGGGTTTACACGTGGACACTCCCGGGACCACACCCAGATTTTGTATGGAACTATTTAAGGAAAACAAAAACATCTTCACTTCTGAAACCATTGGTTGGATCATGAAGAACTTTTGTTGCCATGGCAACCAGAATGCATTACTATAAAATGCCTTCTCTTAGAAACATACAGACCTACAGCTTTGATATTTGGTTTATAGTATCCTCTCATGGTTCCAGCCTTTCTACAACAAACCAAATTCAACTGAGCGATCTAGGGCCATCTTGGCCCTCTTGTTTTCATCTAATAGGATGCTAAAGGCATTATTGAGTTTTTTTTTTATCTTTATTTATTTTTTCCCATCGTTCTCAGATTCAGATTCTCCCTACAGAAGAAACTTTCCTTAGCAAAAGAAAGTAACACCACAGCGACACACAATGTTTGTTTGTTTTGAGTGAATATGGAATATATTTTATCGAGAAGTGATACAATTTCATATTTTCGTGAAAATGTCAGCGCTCGTTAAAAATGTGAAAATTTTATCACTTCGAGAGTAGATATATTCCATATTCACCCAAAACAAGCAATTTTTATTTTATTTTATACATAATCATGTACATACCCTTTATATGTAAAAAGTAGTCACGGCAAATCTATATCACCCACACAGTGAGATATGGATTTTATCTCACTGATATAACACAGTATTTCATCATTTAGCATAAAATAAAATTTTATTTACCACTCCACAATTTTAGTGTGTCCATTCCACCACTTTCGTACCTTCAATTGAATACAGTCAACCCTTGATACACCGGCATCGCCGATGTATCGAGACCGGAAGTCAAATTTGCTGTTGCTAAGAGATTATTTTTTGTTGTTGTTGTATTCGGGTTCACCGTCGCTGCGCTAGAATTTCAATCATATAGCGACGTTCAACTAATTACAGGTGGAGGAAAACCCGAGTACACAGGTAGAACCACCGATCTACCGCAAGCCAGCTGGAAGGCTTCCTCACATGAAAAATCCGAAGTCCCTACTGGGATTCGAATCCACAGCGGTGAGGGGCTGAGAGATTTGTAGTCCACGACTGTAACCGCTCGGCCACGGCGGAGAATAATACATTTAGAAAATGAATGAATTATGGCCCGTCGTGGAAATTTTAAAGTAAATGTACGCCTTTAAAGACATTGAGCAAATAGAATAATCCAAAGAATGATGCTGCATCTGCAGATTTTTTTTTTTACAATTTAAAGGATCATGTTTATAATTCATTGATGGATGTATTTCTTTAACATTAACTGCTAGTAATTTATTTTGACACTGAATTCGCTGGATCTATATTAAAGGTAATTCTGATGGCACACCAAAAGTTTCTAAAGCTTCCATGAACTGTTGTATTATTCCACATGCAATATTGATTGCAAATGTGCCATAATTATTCCTTGTGGTGTCATGAATACATTGTGCCGTTTTGTTCGCTTGGCTAGCCCAACAGTCATATATTGACCACCAAAGCTTCCATACCTGATTACGTTTACTTCAAGTTTAATTTTTATATCAAACTCTTATCTCATTCTTAAAATATTGTTTAAAAGGAAAATGAATCGGCAGTACATTAAGACAACTTAAAAGTTATTTTAACTGAATAGTAGCTATACTGTATAAGCACGATGTGGTCATCAGTTGTACAAGTGAGTACTGCAATACAATAGAAAAATGTATGAAACTGCGTGCACCCTAATTATCATGGAAGACAAGAAATCGAACGAAATTATTTTATATTAATTAAATTATGCACATATGTTGAAACGAAACCTGCTGAAAGGGCTGCAATCTAAAGACAACTGCGTCTTACCATTTTGTAAAAATCATTAATTGAAAATTAATTTTCGGATTCAAATGTGACTTTGTCTCATAATGTGAATCTGTATTTAGTAACTTATATTTAACAAAACACAAGTATTAATTCAGTTTGAGGGTGAAAACGCTGCATACAGCAATTTTAACTGTGTCGTATCTGTCAAATGATTCGCAGTTCCTCTGCACCCCGAATTTCCAGTTCGCTATAACTTTTGTTGTTGTCTCAAGTTGCATACACTATATAAAGCGGAAATATCAGGAGCGTGTTCATATATGTATCTCTTTATCTTGCATTTCCTACAGAAACAATAATGAACAAAAATATACCCTTTGCTTTCAAATATGGCGGCTTTTGCTTACAATATGAATAGTACGACGCAGGTCTGGTTCACAGCACTGTTTACTCTTGGTTGATAGATTAGTTGGGACATTGATTCAATGGCAAAGGATCAAAATGCAGCAGAAGGTTTTCATACATATATCATATGACACATACATATATCACATGACATATACATATATCACATGACACATACATATATCACATGACATATACATATATCACATGACATATACATATATCACATGACATATACATATATCACATGAAACATACATATATCACATGACACATTACATATATCACATGACATATACATATATCACATGGCACATACAATATACATATATCACATGACACATACATATATCACATGACACATACATATATCACATGACACATGCATATATCACATGACACATACATATATCACATACCATGTGCATAATTATACAGCATAAACACTTATCACGTGACATTGCAGGGCAGCATGGCGTACGTGCCCCAGGAAGCGTGGATACAGAACATGACACTGCGTGACAACATCCTGTTTGGACGGGAGTTCAATCAGACGAGATACTGGAAGGTGGTGGACGGATGTTGTTTGAGGTCTGACCTTGACCTACTGGACGGAGGGGACAAGACGGAAATCGGAGAAAAGGTCAGGTCACGTCGTGTTAGGTCACGTCACAGTATTTTTTCAAAGTTAGGTCACGTGGTATTACGGTAGGCCACATGGTGTTTTGTGTAGTGTGGTAGGCGAATGGTCGCGTATACATCTTAGAATTTGAGGTAGATCACGTTGTAATTTGTGTCACATGAATGTCACATCATTTCAATGTTTTTTTGTTTTGTTTTTTTTTCAATTGGGCCACGTTCATATTTGTATGTAGATGGATGGATGAACTAACAATAAGAACATAACCTACATTTTCAGCCAATGAAATCACTGATTGGGACCCGTTAAGAGCTGCACTTAATCATTAAGACCATGGCATTATAGTGCGCATTTATAGCTCCGCCCACAGGAGTGTGTAGCTTTGGCAGTAATACACAATACCATATTTGGAAACGTGATCCTTGTGTGTAAAAGGGGAAACTAAACAGCAAAGACAAGAGATAATTTACTAAATGCTGTTCAATGCACATTTTTTGATATTTCGACGATTAAATCTCTCTCAGTAAATTTTTGTCACTTTTTAGAATAGAAATCATCAAACACGCATACACATTCTCTCTCACGCTCTCTCTGTCTCTTTCACTCTAAGCCACAGTTCATAGTAGTATATAATAAACATGTGTAACTTAAACAGGTTCAGTCCATTTTTTCATCACCTTTTACAAGTATTACGTAAGTTTTACTTTCAGGTAAATTCAACTGTAAGGTCTTGTGTTAAAATGTTCCATAGCTGACTTGGGGAGCTGTTTGCCTGTTCAAAATCATTAAATCCAGATCGCCGACTCCACCTTTTGCTTCCAGTTTTCATAAGGCGCAATAACACTTTATTGAAATAGACACACAAATTCAAATTACTGATACATGCACTACACATAAAGAATGTCACATGACGCGCAAATCGTCCAATCAAAATGTAGGTTATATCCTAAATAAGTTACAACATAAAGTGAAATCTTAATGGTTAAGAAGGCGCTCGCTCGCTTCGCCCCTTCTTAATCATTAAGATTTCACTTAATATGTTTCAACTATAACATAAATTTAATAGTTTTATTATCAAACACATCTTTATTCTTTCACCTGCAGGGAACTAACATCAGTGGTGGACAAAAACAAAGAATCAGTCTTGCACGTGCGGTCTATAGTAACGCTGATGTCTACTTCCTTGACGACCCGCTGTCGGCAGTAGATGCGCACGTGGGAAAAGATCTCTTTAAAAACGTGATCAGTAATGTAGGCTTACTGAAAAACAAGGTTCGAGAAAATTAATACAATTTTGTATAGCATACAAATCACATTTCAGGCCCCGTGTTCTCGAAAATACTTAAATGCGAGCTCAGGTTTATACTCAAATATCTGCTCAAATTTGAGTCTAAGCCTGAAAACGCTATTTAGCGGTGTTCTCAAACAAAATAAACCTAACTCAAAATTCACACTAAAGCTTAGATTTTACGGAATGTTCTAAACCACTGCCTAAATCATAAAGTTCTGAGTACGATATTCGACTAAGCTAAGAATGTACTTCAAAAAATACATGTCTCATTGATCCAGCAAAGCAGAGCATGATAGCCTTACTTAAGTCTGAGTTTAAGGTAAAGTCCATGTAATGGCTCTGCTACATTTAGGACCTCGTTGCCTTTCACGGAGATAACCAAGGTTTCCTAATGTTTCATTTAGGGTACCTTGGTTATCTTGGTAGAGGTTAAGTGGTCCAAGACATAGCATAACCATTACAGGGACTTTACCTTAGGTACGATTTTCAAAACTTCGAGAGGAACAGGGCTCATTCATGAATAATAATCGTTATGTTATTACATGGCAAACATGTGAATATAACTAATTTCCGATCATTTTCCGTGTCTCTAACTCGGGTCGCACATTCTATAAAACAACATGAACTCATCCATTTTTCAGACGCGTCTCCTAGTGACGCACGCGATTCACTGGCTCCCTCTAGTGGACAATATCATCGTCATGAACGATGGCACGATCTCGGAATCAGGAACGTACGACGAACTGATGACGCACAACGGGCATTTCGCACAGTTTCTTCTGCAATACTTCCGTACCAACGACAAATCCGAGTTTTCCGATGATCCAGAAAGTACGAATAGTTTATATTTTATTGACAGTAAATTTCGTTGAGTCCATTAGCAGATTTTCTTTTAGTTGGCGGTGCACTATTGCTTGTGACCGAAAATATTACCCCCACTTAGCCGGGGTAAGTTTATATGGACACAGCATTATTGAGCATTTTGGTAAAATGCAAAATTGTGCATGTGTATTGAGTAAATTAGAAACAAAAGTATTAAACAGATAAAAGGATAAGAAAGGGTATGTGTGGGGGCGGGGCTTGGTCTTAGCCACTGCAGTCTGGTCGTTGGTTTTATATTGGAGGATAATAAATTTCACGAATGTTGCGACAAATTCGCAAGATAGATTCTTCACGGAACTTAATCGAGTGTATCCATCAAATAAGTATTTTTTTCTCATCTTTGTTAAAACCCGTTCTCTAATTTAAAAAAAAAAGGAATTTCGAAGTAGGTAACTATATTTTTAGAATATATGTCGAATCTTTATGTTTTTTTAGAGTAAATATTCATTAGTTATGTAAATTAAATTGTTTTAATTATGTTTGCTGACTTGCAGTCCAGTGGATTCGTGACAACATGTTGGAGCAGGTGGAGTCCGTGACGTCAGACGGAGGGGGCGGGGCCTCGTCAGACAGCATGTCGCCTAGACACAGGATCAAGAAACCTCTCCAGTATGACGTCATATGTTACATAATTTTTACCATATAATGTAACAACGTTGACAATCTTATCAAAAATCACCATTTTAAGATTTACCTGACGCAGTCATAACAACCTATCCAAAACGTTAAATTTATGCTAAATTAGTCAAAATTTATATATACCGTAGCGTATGAATACAGCTTGTTATTTTTGCGAATTTATTTTAGCGCTTGCAAAACTATTTATAGGGTAAAGTTAAATGGGATCATTGGGCTACTTTTTCAAAGCATGATTACCATGTTTTTTTTTTTTATATAAATTGAACATTGTGAAACTGTTTCACTTTTACTTTTCACTTCATTACCAGTTTCATGTTGTGTTACATATTAACTGTTCATCCTTATAACGGGAGTGTTTCGCTTGAAGACCTTCTCTATGCATCCTTGTCATAATATTCATTTCTTATATATCTTCCATTGAAAGCCAGAAGGTCTTATCACCATTTAAATAATAAGGCTATTCAGCCCCTATTGTTTTTAATGGACGAGTAAAATTGTCAAAAAGCATTTTAAAAGTTTTTTTTATTTCAAAATGATCTTAAATTTGAAGTCTTAAACATAATGAGCCAATCATAAACAGCTTTGTTGTGTATTTTCTCCGTCCCCATAACCAGAAAACGGAAGAACCGCAGGCGAGGTATTTCGATGGCCTCTTACAGCCAGTCGATCCAGATGGTGGCGCCACCTGCCGCCCTGATTCTTAACCCTGGGGAAACCGGGCGGCTGACTTCAGAAGAAGCAATACAGGAAGGCTCCGTACGTAGGACGACCTTAGTCTGTAAATGATGTGGCCTTGTTTCATTAATCAAGCAATATCCTTTACCAGATTAAATTGGCTTGATAATAGAAAAGCTAGATTAATGACTCTGGTTCAGATCCACCAGCAATACACAGCGCTAAGTAATACTTGAATACTTAGGAGCAAATTTCATTAATCTCGTTTCTCTAAGGAAAAAGAAAAACAAACATATACTTAATTTTTAACAAGTATTGTTAATTATTAACTTAAAAAGGTTATATTTTTGTTCATTTTTCCTTTTCTTGAATATGTCATAAAACAGAAATTTTTGATACGATTCTACCCAAATTAAGAATTTAAGTATAATATAGCGCTAAGCATTGCGGGTCGAATTCGAGACTGATCACGACCATATTAAGGTAAAAACCCCATTGTTAGATAATACCGACTAATACTTAGACAATCAAAACATTGGTGAATTGCATATTGAAATCTAAATATAGCAAAATAGGAAGGCCTTAACGTTTGTACTGTAATAAGAATCGGGAATTGAAAGGAGAACAAATGATGTTGTTTACATTGGACATAAAAATACTCTATTAAAACGTCAAAATACATTAAAAAAACATATGTGTTAACTGACAGAGTGTCTATAGGGAGACAGGAGCATTTAAGATTATAACCTTTAATTATTTTTACTTTTTTTAAAGAGTTTTATGAAAGGAACTACTGAAGCTGTGGATTTTATTGTTCATTGTATTGAAATGAGAATGTTCTCCACTTTTACCATGATTAGTTGATTCATTAAGGTTTGTAATTTAAACCACATACATTTTTATGACTGTTAATTTACTCAAATACTTACCCGCTCACTCATTGTTTGTATTCCAGGTGAAAGCAAAGATTATGATTGATTACGTGAAAGCGATGGGCGGGGCCTGGGCCTTGACGTCAGTGATATCACTTCTCGTCTACCAATCGCTGAGCGTGTACTCCATGTTTTGGCTGACGTTCTGGACAGAGGACCCTCTTAAAAAACACCTCCAATATTGGGACAGAAGTGTACGAAGCGACAATGACCAACTACCTCACCTGGTATATTGTGATGGGTGTGGCACAAGGTAAGGTGATATGACGTCATATTTTGATGACCATCTGCATATCGAGAGTTTGGTTTAAATTGTTGTATCTGAGACTTTATTTAGTTTAAACTTATTTATTTTACGTCGATTGAGAAACAAGTTCTTACAACTTATACTAATCCCTCTCGACGGTTCCTGGGTTGGACCAGTACTTTGCGCCTGGGAAGGTCATGGATATTCTTGCCTCCAACGGGGTTCGAACCCACAACCTTCGGATCCATAATCGATACGTTACCACTGGACCACGGCGCCCTTTATTTGCATGTAGGCATCAAAGTTTTACACTCTGCCCCCGATATACCGTTCCTATCTCTTTTTTTTTCTTTTATAGTTCACTATTTATTCGTACCAATTGTATACGTGAAATTTAAAACAATAAAAGTTGTAGTCATGCCATCATCATCTAGGACAGACGGTCATTAACTTAATTTGCATGCACTTTTAACAGCAAATGAAAGTAAAACGTTCAACATTAGTTCTTGTTTTATGTATGCGTATATCTCACTGTTTTTTTGTTTGTTTGTTTGTGTGTGTGTGTTTTTTTTTAAATACTTTATAAAATGTTCAGGGATGTGCTGCATATTCCGGTAATGTATTTTTTAAGAATACACATGTACATGTTTCAGGGGTGTTCCTGTATCATTCGTACTACCTTGCTCTCACGAAACTGATTGTCGCGTCCTCCACACTGCACAGTGAAATGCTACAGTGTGTTCTCCGGTCACCCATGGCGTTCTTTGACACGGTCCCCCTGGGACGTATTTTAAATAGGTTTGTCTCCACTAATTAACATAAATCCAAAATGGTGCATATATTTATGATTATATCACATGATTAACATATACTTTTATCAATATGATAATAATAGTTTTCAACCATGCAGTTATTTCGCCGACACCTTTTTGATTGTGTTGATAACGTTTGCAATCAAATTGTGTTATGATGGACTTTTGGAAAGTTAATCTGTATATGATTTAATTTTCATTGTATATATTTTAGGGGTACATTTGTCTTAGTAGCTTAACATCTAGAAATAAGAAATAAGTAAAGTTTGCTTAGGTCAACCAACCAGAAATATGACAACGCAACAAATTATAACTGATCGTGGGAATCTAAATACAGGATATCCAAATTCATTGCTCTTCAGCGTGAAAACTATACGTACACCTATTTGTTCGTACCATCGTTATTCAAATGTACAATAGATAAAGCTTGCATGACGAGCTCCTGTTTAGTCGTGTGATATTCGGCCCTCACAAGAAAATGATATACTAGCTACAAGATCCATTTGATGTGGGAAGACAACAAAATGTTCTAAATTACAAGCCACTTTACGTTCTCCTTGACTGTTTCAGATTATGCTTAACGCAACATTAGGACCCTCAGTCCTGTATTGTATCTTAATAATGTGTTTCTCAGGTTCTCAAGTGACGTGGACACACTTGACAATAAATTGCCGGAGTCATACCGCATGTTCATCAATATGGCGGTCTCTACCCTGGCCGGGATCGTTGTCATGGTGATCAGCACCCCGCTGTTCATTCTTATTGTAATTCCAGCCGTGGTCATCGTGGGCAGCCTCATGGTGGGTTGTTAAAGAAAGAAAGAAAGAAATTAAAAAACAAAATTTTCTCATCTTGACTAAAATGTTCCATCATATTTACTGTCATCACAGCTCGGGAGATGGGGGTCGCAGGTTCAATCCGGGATACGACATACCAATTTCGTTGTTTGGGAGACAATGGAAAAGCAGAAAAGATGAAAGCAAACACAAATTTGTAACCTCTATATAATTGTTTGACCTTTCCCCCATTCTGACAAAGATTGAAGGGAGCGTTCTGCTTCCCGACAACATAGCCTTATCTAAACCTACTAATAATAACGCATATAAGGGGGTAAAAAGTTAACTAAGATCCACAACTATTTTTGATACACCATTTATTTATGTTACCCAAAGAATGGCGTGACCCCGTTTGCAATGATTGAATTGTAACAAAACAACAAATGTTTCATAAAAGCAACTTAAAAGTTCACTTGTAAATGAAGCACGTGATTAGCATACAAATGTTACTAAGCGAACAACACCACATCAAAATGTCTTCTGCAAAATGTCTCTGTGACAGCAATAAAAATGTATTCTTTATAACCTTAATGTAATGCAGGTGCCGCAAAATAGCAATTTGTTACCTAATAAGCACACACGAACAAAATATCCCGGGACCCGGACGTATACATAAGTATAGACATGGTATCCCGTTTGACCTAAACCTTAATGTAATCTTAAGCTTCATAATTCACTTTAAATAATAATAGCAAAACAATAAACCGTTTTTACTCAAAATCATGGCAAAATATAGCAAAACACAACTGTAATGGCATAAATTTAGCCGCAGCTGATGAGAGAAAAAGATGAGGGCTCCGACTGAATCCATCTCTCCCACCGCCCAAGGCTGAGTTTGTCCCCAAACAACCTGCGCATAGTGTTCCTTGTTAGAATACCGTATTTGCTGAAATACCGCAAATTAAAATGGAAAGAAAAGAAAATCTTATACGGATTATATAAATGAATTGTCCTTGTTTTTAATAGCCAAATATGTTAGATTAAAAATAAAATGGTTTGGTAAAAATAAAATCCTATGCGGAAAATGGAAATGAATTATCCTTTTTTATTGACTTAAATGATGATCTTCGCATACGAGTATATGGAGTAAAGTATTTGTTACGAGCTTGCAAATATGTCCGACATGTTTAATTACAGAAAACAAAATTTGAATTGTTCTATTACTGCTGACAGCACGTGTATCTGCCAACTCTGCGTAAGATGCGGCGCCTGGAATCCGTTTCCCGGTCCCCTATATACAACCACTGCAGCGAGACACTTAGTGGGTCTACCGTCATCAGGTCAGTATTCGCAGTTTACCGTAGTCCAAACATAGAGATATAATTCATAAAACGTTCTGTTGACTTTGATTTTTTTTTTTACCTACAATGGAAATGAAAAATTATATAAAAATAAATACCCCAATAAATTGGACACAGAATTGAAAAGTAAAACCACGTTCCAAGAGTTAGGGAAAATATATTCCAAAAAGTTCAAAATGGTGTAGGTCGCTCCCAGCTTCGCACTAATCATACATATATGGTGGTTCCAGGACTGATTGGTCCGGTGTCAGGATAATGTAGTACCATGCGTGTTGCTGCAGTGTTGCAGCACTATTTAAGTATGAAGTAGACATAGTCTCCAAATGACAGAATTACTGTTGTTGAAACGTTAAACGTTATGCTGTTTTAAACCCAATACAAAAAACAACATCAACAACAACACACACACTTAAGTTCTATTGGTTTGGACATTGTGGAAGAACACTAACTGGATAGGACCGTCCCCGGTGGCCGAGTGGTTAGAGCGTCCGTTTCGGGAGCGGGAGGTCGTGGGTTCGATCCCCGGCCGCGACATACCAAAGTCGTTAAGACTGGTATTGGTATAGTTCCCTTGCTTGGCGCTCAGCGTATAAGGGTAGTTCTAGGACTAGTTGGCCCGGTGTCAGGATAATGTGACTGGGTGTGGTATCATGCTAAATGTCCACGGCATGATACTGCTGTGTGGCAGTCCTATTTGTGTCTGAAGTAGACATACTCTCCAAATGACTGTAATACTACCGCTGGAACATTAAACCCAACACACACAAAAATAAAATGAATATTCGCTTTAGATATTTTGGAAGAACACTGGATAGGCTTTTATATCTAATAAATCATACCAATGTCTTTGACCTATTTAGAGCCTACAGATGTTCAGATCGCTTTATGAGGGAGTCCGCGTCCAGGATTGATACCAACTCAACCTTCTTCCATGCCAACAACATGGGCGTCAGGTGATCATCATCATCATCATCATCATCATCATCATCTCAATCATCATCATCATCATCATCATCATCATCATCATCATCATCATCATCATCATCATCATCATCATCATCATCATCATCATCATCATCATCATCATCAATCATCATCATCATTACATCATCATCATCATCATCATCACAATCATCATCATCATCATCATCATCATCATCATCATCATCATCTCAATCATCATCATCATCTCAATCATCATCATCATTACATCATCATTATCATCATTATTTCATCATCATCATCATCATCATTACATCATCATCATCATCATCATCATCATCATCATCATAATCATCATTATCATTATTGTCGTCGCAGTGGCCTCAACCTCTTTTTTTTCAGTTTAAAATTACACTTATATGTAACGTTAGTCCAAACTGCCTAGAATGATATACATATATACTATATATATTTTGTATAACTTGAATTAACTTGACTTTGGTATTTTTAAATGAATTAGTTACAGCAGTAGTAATTTCAAAACTGAACCAGAAAAAGAAAACTACCCTTTAAATGTGTTTTCTGTGCGTCTCGAAATTAAAATGGCATTTGCTATATAACACTTGTCCATAAAGCTTGAAGGCTTCCTTTACATACCAAAACCAATGGTTTGATGAAAATCTGAAATCTCAATTTTGGAATAAACAACAACAACATATCTTTTATTTAAGAAAATAAATAATGATAATAATAAAATACATTTTAATACATTTTTCAAAGATATTACATTCACTGATTAAAATTTCAATATTGCTGGTAAAACACAAGAGTTGTGTGTTAGTGTGAAATTGTGACTTGTCATTTGGGGAATAATTATTTGGCAAAAGACTGTATGTACATAATTATGACAAATAAACGCAGCTACAGTAAAGGCAGCCGTAACATTTGTAGTAGCAGTAGTATTAGTAACGATAGACATAGTCGTAGTATTTTAGTAGCCATTATAGTTTAATGGTGAAAGTAGTAATAGAAGTAGTAGTAGGAGTAATAGTAGAAGTAATAGTAACCGTAGAAATAGTTGTTGTATTAGTAAAATGTAGTATAACAGTAGTAGTAGTAACAGTAGTAGTAGTAGTAGTAACAGTAGGAGTAGGACTGGTAATATTTTAGTAGTAACAGTAGAAGTAGTAATATTTAGTAGTAATAGTAGTCATAACATCATAACAGTAGTAGTAGTAATATAAACAGTAGAAATACTCGTAGTATTCAAGTAATCATAGCAGTTTAATAGCGGTAGTAGTAGTAACAGTTAAAGAAGTAATATTTCAGACGTAATAGTAGTTGTCACATCAATAGAAGTAGTAGTGGTAGTAGAGTCAGCAGCAGTGTTAGTAGTAATAATAGTATGGAGAGAAGAAGCACGGGAAAAAAACGGTGGTTGTAGAAATATTGTGTAAAATATGAGAAATAGGAGAGGAAGGAAATATTTCAGTCTGCATATTATTCAAATTATATGTATCAAACACCTTAACTCATGTCTGCAGATGGTTGGGTGTCCGTCTGGAGTTGCTAGGTAACGTGGTTCTTTACGGCGCCATTCTGATAGCCGTCTTGTCCGAGGGACTGAACGGCGCGGAGCTGGGGATGTCCGTCAACTATGCTGTTCAGGTGTGTGTCTGCTGGTTTGTGCCAATCTATAAATAGAGACTGTGACGTCACTAGCTTGCAGTAGCCATTCAGCCCACTGGTATTAGAATCGCAGAATTGCAAACTTCATTGTAGTCTTGATTATCAAAAATATGCATGTACGATTTTTTCTCCGGTACTGTATATTAAAACATACAGTAGAGAGGGACAAAAAAATCGTAATCAACATTCCAATGAAATTGGCATTTCTGTGATTCTAGTGTCAGTGAATCATCCCAGATAAGAATCTGTTTGCAAATGGATACGAGATTTTCGCGACTTTGCCCGTGATGTATGTACAAGACAGTTCACCTGCTACAATATCATAACTTTCTGGACTAATCAAGACAGTGGTACTTTAAAAATATACATTCTTGAGGGTTAAGAAACGCTCCATGTCTTCGATATTTCAAATTATTTTCTTTCACTGAGGAAACAGTACTTCTGATTGATTAGTGATTAAGTAAACATACATCAATATATTTCTAAAATATGTGTATTTCGAAATAATATTCAATCATTATATAAGAAAAAAAATCGACATGTTTTCATGATGAGGCGTTTTTAACGACTTTCAGTTCAGTAATTAACATCTCTCAAATGAGAATTTCTTTTTGTCAGTACGATGTGTTTGCTTGTTTCCAGATCACGTTTGCTCTGAACGTCGTTATGTGGTCATTCGCAGAAATTGAGATGAACTGCGTCAGCGCCGAAAGGGTCAAGGAGTATTCGGAACTGACACCTGAGGTTAATTTTTAAATATCCGAAAGGGTCAAGGAGTATTCGGAACTGACACCTGAGGTTAATTTTTAAATATCCGAAAGGGTCAAGGAGTATTCGGAACTGACACCTGAGGTTAATTTTTAAATATCCGAAAGGGTCAAGGAGTATTCGGAACTGACACCTAAGGTTAATTTTTAAATATCCGAAAGGGTCAAGGAGTATTCGGAACTGACATCTGAGGTTAATTTTTAAATATCCAAAAGGGTAAAACTGTCAGATCCGAATAAATTTAAAATGTCCAAATTTTCAAGTGTATTAAAATTGGCAGTTGTCTGCATATTTTAGAGGAGGGGTGGATAACATTTCTTTCTGGCTTATCATTATATCAAGCATGTTGCGAATTAGTCTATTTGAAAATTTGTTTGTTGGGTTTTATATTTTGGTCGTTTGGAACCTATATCCGATTGAGACAGGTATATAGTGCTGCAACACTGCAGTATCACGCCGTAGACATGTGGCATGATACCACATCCAGTTACATTATCCTCGACACCGGGCCAACCAGTCCTTGAACTACCCTTATATGCTGAGCGCAAAGCAGGAAGCTACCAGTACCGTTGAATTTAGTATGACGCGGAATGGAATCGAACAAAAGACTTCCTGTTCCCGATGCGCACGCTCAGACCCCTCAACTATCAAGTTACAGTTGGTTAGATAATTATTTGTAACAAAAGCCATATATTTACAATTTTATTTCAAAATTAATTGCATTACATTTAGATTGACCTAATGTTTTATTATTCCCACTCTTATTATATCATTTTTGTTTCCATAACAACAGGCAGACTGGACAACCGGTGTGATGCATCCCTCGGACACGTGGCCCACGAAGGGCACCATCGAATTCGAGGACTACAGGACCCGCTACAGACCGGGTCTCGAACTTGTTCTTAAAGGAATCACATTCACAATTAACCACGGGGAAAAGGTACTTTATTCAATTAGAAATAAAAATATTCCCCTTACTTGTACTCAATAAAACATGACCATATAATAAATGATAGGCAATCAACTATTGGGAAAAGGGTGGTTTGCCACTCAATTAATACTGTTAAACGTTAAATGTTTAAGGACACAACTAAATAAATAAGATATATGACTGATTTCAATAAGTTGTAAAATTGTCGGTTTTCGTGGGGGATTAATATTCGGTGGTTTCGTAAAAATAAGTCTAACCTCGAAAATTACACCATTGAAATTCTTCTACATGTCTAAGAACGAGTATTGCCTTCACGATTACAATAATATGCATCCACCAATAAAATGCTCCATCGAAATTACATTTAATACTCCGCTAAATTTGATGTCAGTGAAAAGTAATATCTTCCATTAGTTACCGCATTTGTTAGATAGATAAATATTATTCTTGATTTCGAAGGAGATAAAATGCTATCACGAAATTAATAGTTATCATGCCTAAAAGCGGCAGTTCGTATAATCTTTGTTTTTAAAAGTTTTATACAAATTCTCTCACTTCATTGATATTCGTTCTTATAGTGAAGATATAAAGGTCAAGGTCTTATTGTTTTACACAGGTGGGCGTGGTCGGCCGGACAGGTGCGGGGAAATCCTCCCTCACGCTCAGCCTTTTCCGGATAATTGAGGGGACGGGAGGTAGCATTCACATAGACGGAATTGACATATCCAAACTGGGCTTGCATTCACTGAGGTCAAAGTTCACCATTCTTCCACAGGTAAGTGTTGTTTTTTTTAACTATAAATTAGTTTCAAACAAAATACCTACGTCATCTTAGCATGGAAAGACAATTTATTTTATGCTAACTGAAGATATACTGTGTTCTATCGGTGAGATAAAATCCATATCCCACAGTGTGATGATATAGGTCTGCCGTGACTACTTTTTTTGTTACTTTTAGAGGAAATGTAGCAGCAGTTCGCATAAAATAAAAAAAAGAAGAAATTTGATCACTGCCCGATGAGATATAACCCATATTCACTCAAAATTAACAAATATCCTCCATGTATTAATTATTCCGGGATTAAGTCTATTTTGGGTGTTATTTCCCACAGCTGACTGATCAAGGTATAATCAGTTGATGTATTGTTTTACTGAACCATCAATAGTTCAATATTCAAGGATGTCTCGAAATATTTTCTTCCAGGATCCGGTATTGTTTTCCGGCTCACTGCGCATGAACATCGACCCAGTTTCTCGGTTCAGTGACGATGAAATATGGCGGGTGGTGGAATGTGCTCATCTGAAGAAGTTTTCCCAGCAGCAGACGGAAGGATTGAACTACGACTGTGGGGAAGCTGGTCAGAATCTTAGGTAGATTAACTATGCGTCTGCAAACATGATGCAACTTTTTATTTTTCCCCCGCCATAAAACCACTGTAAACAAAGGTACCCGGTTCGTTGCTCTGCAAGAAAAAGAAAAGTCGAATTTTACTAAAAACGTCGTTTTTAGTATAAGTATCCTACTAAATTCACGAGACGAAATTCAACAACTATATTCTGACCATGTACGATATATAAAGTCATCAGAAATGAAAATAAATCAAGGTACCAGATACCGTTGATTGTTGTTGTTGTTGTTGTTGTATTGGGGTTTACCGTCGCTGCGATAGTATTTCAATCATATAGCGACGTCCAGCTAATTACAGATGGAGGAAGACCTCGAGTATACAGATGTACACGGGTAGAACCACCGACCTACCGCAAGCCAGCTGGAAGGCTTCCTCACATGAAAAATCCGAAGTCCCTACCGGGATTCGAACCCACAGCGGTGAGGGGCTGAGAGATTTGTAGTCCACGACTGTAACCGCTCGGCCACGGCGGCCCCAACCGTTGATTGTAACGGGAATATTTTTCTATCATGGCATTGTCAACTACTCAGAAATAATATCACAAAGTGAACAAACCCATTTACCCTTTGTAAACTATGTCAACCATTGATCACGAGGTTTCCTATGATATAACTTGTATTACAGGTGAACCTGTATTACCGGCCACCTGTACTAACCGGCCAATCTGCATTTAGCGACCAATTTTGATATTACCAAAATTTAACATTTTGTTATA
>CM037784.1:1581826-1607026 GCA_021229015.1 Solen grandis | reverse complement strand
AAATAAAAAACTTGAAATTCTTTTTTTTTAAAAAACCTAAAAACCAGGGGCCGGGCGTTTAGATATTGGTAAAAATTTGGCCCCGCCCCAAGGATCACTTGATTTTACATAGACTTATTTGGAAAAAAGCTAGAAAAATTTCTTCTCAAAAACCACAAGGTCTGGAGTTTTAGATATTTGGTATGAAACATTGGCTAATAACCTCACCAAGTTTGTTCAAATCATGACCATGGGTCAAAATTGGCTCTGCCCAGGGGTCACTTGATTTTACATAGCCTAATGATATCAGTGAGCGATCCGGGGCCATCTTTGGCCCTCGTGTTAAATTTTCATTTTTTTTCTTTTGTTGCCATGGCAACCAGATTTTCTACATGGACAAGTTTTTTTTAGCAACTTTGTGAAGGTTGACCCAAGGATCATCCCTGCCAAGTTTAATCAAATCTGCCAGTGGTTTCAGAGGAAAATGTTTAAAATGTTTCTCTATATACATTAAGGCAAATAAGCCCCGCCCCTGGGGGCCATGTTTTTTTACGGACGGAATAATTTTAGCAATTTTGGGTAAGGTTGACTCAAGGAACATCTGTACCAATTTATTTTAAAATCTGCCAGATGTTTTGAAAAGATGATTTTTAAAGTTTTCATTTTTTTTCTTTTTGCGCCATGGCAACCAAGTTCTACATGGATCAAGATTATTTTAGAAAATTTGTGAAGGTTGACCCAAGGATCATCCCTGCCAAGTTTAATCAAATTTTGTCCAGTGGTTTCAGAGGAGATGATTTTAAATTTTTCAAATTATTTTTCTTTTTGTAGCCATGGCAACCAGAGTTCTTCATGATCAACTTTATTTTAGCAACTTTTGTAGAGCCTCACCCAAGAACTTTCCCCTGCAAGTTCATTAAATTCTGTCTAGCGGTTTCAGAGGAGATGTCGTTTAAAGCAAATTTTTGACGACGGACCCGGGGCGTCACAAAAGCCACCTTGAGCACTTTGTGCTCAGGAGCTAAAAGTCATATTGGATAAAGAAGAGTTACCTAGGTTTTTTCTTTGATTTACCTTTTGACCTACTTATGACCCCACATGGCCCAGTTTCGATATTGTCCCAAGATTTCATTAAGGAAAACAATCTGATCAAGTTTCATGAAAATTGGGTAAAATCATGGTCTCTAGAGTAATTATAAGGTTATTCTTTGACCTTTTATCCTACTTTTTTGATCCCATGTGACCTAAGTCCAGACTTGTCCAAGATTACATAGAGGAAAACATTCTGACCAAGTTTCATGAAGATATGGCCAAATATTTGACCTCTAGAGTGTTTACAAGGTTTTTCTAAGATTTCACCTTGTGACCTAGCTTTAAACCCCAACAATCCCAATTTCAAACTCATCCAAGTTATCATTTACACAAACATCCAGACTAACTTTCATGAAGATTGGGCAATAATTATGGCCTCTATTATTTGACTTGCTGACATAGTTTTTGACCCCTGATGACCCGATTTCAATCTCATCCAAGATATAATGTAGACAAACATTCTGACCAAGTTTCATGAACATTGGGCCAAAACTGTGGCCTCTAGGTGTTCACAAGCAATTAACATGACGCCGAAATGCCCGAATAAAATGCACTTTGGGTTTTTGACCAGTGAAAAGCTGAACAAACCTATGATAAACAAATGCACGTGAATCTTGCTCTCAAAAGTTACCTTAATTCAACAACATCTGACAAACATACCTGTTTTTGGCGTCAATTGATGATGCCGACGACACAGTCGGACAAAAGGCGATTACAAAAGCTTATCTGGCACAAGTGCTCAGGTGAGCTAAAAATCTAGGAAAAACTTGAGCCAATTAAAAATTCTAGGAAAAAGTAGAAATACTAGGAACGCTGAAAAGCCTGTATGGATGGAGCCTAATCTTTTAACATTTATAACTAATCATTTAATAGTCAGTGGTTCCTTTTCTCCTTTCCTAACTTTATATTGTTTATTTTTGTCCGGATCATGGCGTCAGATCCTGTTGAAGTGCCTGTACTTTTGCTTTGCCATTCTTATATCAACTGAAGAAACTGTCTCCTGTTTCTGAATTTTTGCACCAAAAGCTTGTTGGAATGCGTCATTCTCCTCTTTAGACCATCGCTTTCGCTTTATACCTGAAAATAGAAAATATTCTTACAAGTATGGTTCTTATTTCAGAAAGACTCCAGTCTTTACATAACTCATTTTTCAACAGTCTAAATGAAACATAAGACCTCAAAATTTCACCCTAAGTTAGATGTTTCTAAGTGAGACCTCAAATTCTTTTGGAGTTATGTTTCAAACAAAAATTAAGCCTGAAAAAAATCAAAGGACATTAACTCAAAAAATTTAAATGGTAGATTTATGATTCTTGTACACTGCACTCCTCTTCAGTAAGATATATCAACCTATGAAGTTTCAAGTTGATATCTCAAGTACTTTTAAGTTATGATTTGGACAAAAATTAAGCCTGAAAAAAATAAAGTGCAATAACTAAGAAATTATGAGGGGTAGAGTTATCATTCTTATGCACTGCACTACTCCTCAATAAGATCTATCCCTACATGAGATTTCAAGTTGATATACTTTTTGAATTATGCTCTGGAAAAAAATAAGTCTGAAAAATAACAAAGGGCAATAACTGAAAAAATATGAGGGATAGAGTCATCTTTCTTGTGCTCTTGTACAATGCACTCCTCCATAATGAGATCTATCCACCTATGAAGTTTCTAGTTGATATCTCTAATACTTCTTGAGCTATGCTCTGGACAAAAATGTGGGACGAAAGGATAACTCAAAGACTATTACCATATCCTCAGCCGCCTTTTTGGGGATAAAAATAATCATGACTTATATATAACAAATTTTACTTCATACCCTTTTTACAGTCCTTCTAGACTTGATGACACAGTTTCCTTTTCAGAAATATCAAGATTTGTAACACAGTTACTTTTCAGAATTTCAAGATTTGTAACAGTTTCCTTTCAAAATTTCAAGACTTGATGACACAGTTTCCTTTTCAGAAATGTCCATCTCATCAGCAAGACTGTCATCTTCTTCCTCACTTAATTCAACTGGTAGTTTCTAAAAATTGTCCACAACAGATGAGATTTTATTAATGCTAATATCTTTTATACAATATTGTGTTTATAGTTTGCTCAAAAGTGTCTTTCCAAAAGCCTAAACTAGAGCTATCACTGATGTGATCAATACCCCCACTACCCTGCTTAATATTTGAGGCAAACTATTAGGAAATCCCTCTATCCACGGTACAATGATTATCCAGATCAGTATGTCCTTTGACAATGAATCCACGGCTAAAAGCCAACTTTTCTGGATACAGTTGTATATAGGGAAGACAGTGTCATCATGTGATATATGGTCTTCTACAATCCTTCCAGGTAAAAAGCTTTTTAACTAGAATAAGAAATTAGGATTGATGGGTTTAATCAATAACACTTTTCCCATTGAGATCAATCTACCTATGAAGTCATGATGACAACTAATGTAGTTTTCAAGTTAAATTCAAGGCAGTATTTACTCATAAAATAATGCAAAACCGAGTTATGGTTCTTATCAATGACACTTCTCCTCATTAAGATCTATGTACCTATGAAGTTTCCAGGTTTTTCAACTTATGTAACAGAGCCTATAAAAGGCCCCTTCCCAATAATTTCTTTCTTTAAAGGCATGCAGTTTCCCCAAATATCTAAACTTACACCTGCTTTTAACTTTCCCAAATCAACATTTTTGGCAATAATTCTTCCCAAAATCAAAAGGCTAAGGACTCTTCCAGTTGAGAGAGAAAAAACCCTGATCCATGAAGCTTCATACATACAGTTTTCTAGTTATAGCCCAAACAACATTCAGGTTTGAAAAATTACAAAAGGCAACTACTTGTTGAATATGCAAATCAGGTTATGGTTCTTATCAATGAACACTTCTCCTCATTTAGATCTATGTACCTATAAGTTTCATATCCTAATAGCGTTTGAGATATGCTCTGGACAAAGTTTCAGGACAGACAGACAAAGTGACTCCTATATAGCCCTTCACCCTCCCTACCCTAGGGGGGGGGGGGGTATACTTATCCTTCTAAAAAATAAAAACCCTAAAAATTAAGATAGAATAATGGACTAATCATGGTCTAAATGAAAACCAAACAAGAGGCCATGATTGCCCTGGTATTACTCACTTGAGGACTAGGTATTAATGTGAAAAAAAGAAACAGCCAACATCTAAGGACATAAGGAAAGTAGGCAATAGACTAATGGAAGGCATGTTTTCAAAGGATTAACCCAGATAAAAAACAAGAGACCCAAATGACATTAGGATCAATATAATTTTAGCAATATTGATAGCTACCCCAAAGGGACATCTGTACCACTTTATTTGAAATCTGGCAATTTGTTTTGATGATTTTTAAAGTTTCCAATTATGTTTTTCTTTCGTTGCAATGGCAACCAGAGTTCTGAATGGATCAAGCTTTGAAATCAACACTAATATACAATGTATATCCAACCTAGATCCTCAATATTTGGAAATATATATGGTAATACATATTTATCCTTAATGTATATTATTGCTCATTCCGTTTTGTGAGTTCTACTAAAGAGTTTAACCAGTAAGTAATATATTTGTAACAAAAACAAAATATTATACCATCCAAACTATTTCCTCGATATTAACTCAATTCTCCCTTCTCCATCGCTAACAGAGCTTTGGCAACTTTTGTTCTCTCGAGCATGATGATTGTAATTTGTAAATATCCGCGTGGATCTCTAACGATTGTCCCATATGGTCGCTACTAACTTTAGCTCATCATGTGTCATAGTCCATAACCTAAAATATGCATTATCAGTGTGAAAGGAATATTCATGTAGCAGAAAACAAAAGCATCCCATGCAGAGCCAACACTATATCTGTTTTTCACGAAAGTGAACAAGACTTAGAATGTGAATTTGATGACAGGGGTGTTCATAGTTGTAAAGACCTTTATCTAAATATCATGAGTAAGTTAAACATGAGGGTCATCATGGCCCTAAATTGCTCAACTGCTGTCATAAAAAAAAATCAGCATTTTAACCATACTTCTGGATTATTTTGCTCCATCCAGGCATAGAAGATTTGATGAAAGTCATTTATAATGTAAATTTTGATCAAGATTATATAAAAAAATTGCTAATATAACCCTTTGGGAACGAACCAATCTGACCCAGGCCATGATTTGATCAAAACTTGAACAATTTAATCATGTTTTACAACAAATATTTAACCTCCAAGCCTTGTGGTTTCTAACAGGAATACTTTTTTTCAAGTTGCATCTTTGCTTTTTATATATGCAAGTTTATTAATATAAAACAAATGAACCCTGTAGTGGGACCAATTTTGCCCCAAGGGCCATAATTTGAACAAAAAATTGGTAAAGGTCTACAAGACTATGTTATCAAAAAATATCTTAACTCCACCCCTTTTTGGTTTCTTACAAGAAGATTTTCCCTATTTAAGTCTATAAAAAGTAACCCAAGGGCGGCCATTTTTGACCCCAGGGCCATCTTAGTTAAGTTCTAATATTAGACCAAGTTACACACCAAATATCTTAACTCCAAGCCTTGTGGTTCGACAAGAAGTTTATTCAATTTTCCCCATGAAGTCCATAAACCAAAAAGACACCTGAGATGGAGCCAATTTTCCCCCCAAAGGGCCATGATATTAACAAACTTGGTAAGGTCTACTAGATGATGCTACTAACTAAACAAGAGGGCATGAGGGCCCCTAAACGCTCACCAGAGCTAAATAGCCTTAAATGAAAGGGTACAAATCATATTGCTTTAGAACTAAAGGTTGCTGAGGTGAATACTGTGAAATCTGGAATTTTAAAAAAATTTGGGCTGAGAGATAAAAGAAATAAATATTGTCATAAAGTGTGGTGATTGCAAAGAAATACAAGAGGGCCATAATGGCCCCTTAATCGCTCACCTGAGTCCCAAATGTTCTAAAGGCAACCTGAAAAATTATGGGTTCCCAAGCTGACCAAAAAGGAGACTTAATATACATGTTTCTAAGGAATCTGACAGTTTAGTTTTTCCCGCCATTTTTAGAATAGTATGTCAAAACAAAACAGTGTTCAAGAGATAAAAGTGTGGTACGCTGATAAGAATATTAGATATTAAAGGGCCCCTTCACTATGATGAAATAGGTTGCAATTTATTACAAATGTCTTTTATCATCATTAACAGCAAGCAGGTGGCAGTGTCCAAAAATACCATACTACAGAGTTGACTATGATGAAATTTCATGTTACAATTTATAACCAATGTGTAACACAGAAGGAATACAAAATAAAAGTGCTGCCTGTGGCTAAGCATTGGGGTAAAACACAGATCAGGGTCAGCAGTCAACTATCCAAAATACTTGTTAAAAAAATAAACCTTGATATCTGATACCCCTGAAAATTTTTATGAAGTCAAAAATCAATACCCTACCTAGTTATTGACATATAAGCATAATAACACTGCATACAAAAGTTATACATGGATCAAGTTAATTTTAGCATCATTTGTGAACATTCACCCAAGGATCATCCCTGCCAAGTTTAATCAAATTCTGTCCAGTGGTTTTTTAGAGAAGATGTTATTTAAAAATTTCCCTATATACTAATTACCCAAGGAACATCTGTACAAATTTATTTTAAAATCTGGCCAGTGGTTTTGAAGATGATTTTTTAAATTTGTCATATATATTTTCTTTCTGTTGCCATGGCAACCAGACTTCTACATGGATCAAGTTTATTTTAGCAACATTTGTGTAAATTAACCCAAGGATCATCTCTGCTAAGTTTTATCAAATTCTGTCCAGTGGTTTCAGTGGAGATTTTTGATTAAAGATTCCCAAAATACATATAAGGCAAACAATCCCCGCCCTGGCGGCCATGTTTTTTTTACGGATCGGGAAAAATTTTTGAAGGTTGACCCAAGGAACATCTGTACAAATTTATTTTAAAATCTGGCCAGTAGTTTTGAAGAAGATGATTTTTAAAGTTTTCATATTTTTTTCTTTCTGTTGCCATGGCAACCAGTTTCTACATGGATCAAGTTTTTTAGCAACTTTTGTGAAGGTTGACCCCAGGTCATCCCTGCCAGTTTAATCGAATTCTGTCCAGTGGTTTTTAGAGGAGATGTTTTTTTAAAGGAAATTTGTTGACGACGGATGACGCAAAGACGGTTGCAGGTGATCCTAATAGCTCCCCCATGAGCACGTTGTGCTGTGAGCCTAAACATGCTAGATTGCAAACAAAGTGAAATATGCCATTTTTTTAATTTCAAAGGGCATTACCCTGACCTAATGGGCAAATATCAGCCGAAATCAAATTTATTAGATATTTAATATTTATTAACATTGTCATAAAGTTTGAAGTCAAATATAACTGAGTATGTGTACAGAGTACTAAAGGGGAAACAAAACTGATACCTGTACTTGTTGCAAGATACTTTCTTAAAAGTCTTGATCGAATCAAAATCTGGCCTACAAAGGTTGGACACGACTCGTTACAACCCCATTGCTGAGCAAGCATCCAGTGGTGAGGGACTTGTCCGTCCAAACACAAAAGGAATGATTTGGATTTACTCCATGTATATCCTAACTTCAGTAGATGGTCATTGCATCAGTCATATCTGTTGTCAGCAAAATAAAGACTTTACGCAGGCCCTATGCCTTTCCTCTTACTTCAATCAAATGGATTCTGTAAAAAAGATGCAATTTATTGTGAAAAACAAGCTGCTAATAAAATTACATTTACTTGCATAGTGCCTGCTGGACACAAGAATTTTAGTTGGTGTGTGGGTTTTCTAGAATACAGGGTTCTATGTCAAGGCTAGGCTTAAATGTTTTCTATAAAGAGTATAATAAGGGAATTAGCCAACCCCTAGGGACCCCATTTTTTAGGAATTAACTTTATTTTAGCCATATTGGTATACAATCATAAGGTGACCATTTGGACCAAAAGGAAATTAAATTCTCACAGCTGGCTTCATAAAAAAAGTATTTTTATGTTTTCTATAAAGAGTATATAAGGAAATTAGCCAACCCCCTAGGGGCCTTATTTTCAAGGATCAACTTTATTTTAGCAATATGGTAGACATTCATGAGGGGACTATTGTGCCAAAGGAAAATAAATTCTCCATTTGTTACAGGAGATGATTTTCAAAGTTTTCAATTATTTTTTCTATTTGTTGCCATGGCAACCAAGTTCTTCAGGATCAACTTTATTTGAGCAATTTTTGTAGAGGCCCCCCCCAAGATCATACATGCCAAATTTTTACCTAATTCTGTCCAGCGGTTTCAGAGATGATTTTAAAAGTTTTTCAATTATTTTTTCTATTTGTTCCATGGCAACCAGAGTTCTTCATGGATCAACTTTATTTGAGCAATTTTTGTAGAGGCCCACCCAAGGATCATACTCCCAAAAGTTTTATCAAATTCTGTCCAGCGGTTTCAGAGGAGATGTCTTTAGAGCAATTTTTTGACGACAGACGAGGGGTGATCCCAATAGCTAACCCTGACATTCGTGCCTGGTGAGCTAAAAAACTAGTTTTACAATAACCGAATACTAAAATACCTAAAATTTGATACACTCACTCCATAAAAAACGATACAGCGAAACATTTTTAGCAGTGTAGAAATTTATGGTGTTTTCTTTAATATGTAGCTTATTTTTTAATGTATCTTTTAGGTAGTTAGTGTAGTCGCATGATTTATTGCCACTCATGTGGTTGTCTGTGTAAAATCACGTGATCCATGGGCGGGGCCAAATTTGACTCCAGGCCATGATTTGGACAAAACTTGGTAGAAGTCTATTATGCTATGTTGCATACCAATATCTGAACTTAAGGCTTGGTGGTTTCTGACAAGATTTTTTTCCTTTACAGTCAATGTACAATCGGGTCTGGTTCTCACAAACTTGGTAGTGGTAAATTTATATAATGCTACAACCCAAATATCTAGTAAGCTCTAGGCCCTGCAGATTTTCAGAATAAGACTTTCAATATTTGGATTTCAAATATGGCTTTAAATCCTCCTGTGACCTACATTTTCAACCAATCAAAACAGTTTAAACAATTTTGAAAAAAAAGGCCTAATCAAACCAGTGAACTTTGGGAAAAAAAATCCCAATCAGCGGAGCACGCACGGGCGCACGTCAGGACACGGGCGAATTTAATAGCACACAAGGGGCACGTTTTGCTCAAGTGAGCTAAGATGGAATGTTTGTTGAAGATAAAGATATCTTATCACACGGGGGTTTAAATTTTTACAGTGTACATGAACAACTTTCCCCAATAACAACTTTACATTAATCATGAGCCTCAGATCCACAGTAGCAATGGATAGTATTTTGTCCAGTAGTGGAACACTGTGTGTTTAAGCTTTACACAAATCTAGGGAAAATATTTTGAAATAATACAAATATATATACAAACAATTTTTTATCAACACACTTAATTTACTTACACGATAAGAATTTCGATGTTTCAACTTTGTCAAGTGGCCGTCGATGTTTTAGAAATCCTTGTAGCATTCAGTGCGGTTTGAAAAAAACGCGTTCATTTTATATATTGTTGACGTCATTAAAATAACGTCAGTTAGATGGTATGTGAATGAAACAACTTGCCCCATGTAAAAACTAGCCACGTCTCCCCTACTACTTGACTACAGTGCTCTCGCAATGCTTTTGGTCTTGTTACCTACCAATTCAGTTTACCACAACATTGACTCATTTCATAAAGCATCAATCTCATATTTCATAAAGCATCAATCTCTTGTTTTAAATTATTGCTGCCAATGCCCTAAACATCAACACCATCTTCATTTTCGAGGCAACAAAAAGACATCTGGGAAATCTCTTAATTACCTGGCCTAGTCTTTCTTTCATTGATGGAACCTGACTTACACTGACTAGGATAGGACTGGCATATGTTTGAGAAACATATGACATTTCCTCCTACGGGGGAGATCGGGGCCAAAGTGTGACATTTTTTTGACTTTTTAAATATTTGGGGACATGAAGTCGCAAAGAGCCCTAAAACTAATGAATTCCGAAATACCTCAAATTTGAACAACTATTATCTTTGAAAACGAATAAGAGCGGAATGGCACAAACTCCACAAACAGGTAAGGTTAATAAAAATTTTAATATCCAATAGTTTCGGTCTTCAGTGGACCTTCATCAGGGATACATAAACAAGAAATAGTCAATTAAAGTAAGTAAAATACGTGTCACGTGACGAGCTAAAAATAGAAATATATACATGTAATACAATACTATAAATATGAAAAATCCATAAATGGAAATATATGATAATGTCTTTCTCTTTCAATGGGTCCTTTTCATCCAGGAGTATGGTAGATGTGGAAGATATTTATGATTCAGATGATGATAAATATAGATCTTCTTCTAATGTAATTTGCGGGGCACTGTTGGTATCTTCTTTAATCCAGGTTTTTTTTCAGGTACTATGAGAATTTTGGTTTTAGTCTGGCTTCGCTGGGGGTGTCCATGGTTTAATGGGTAAAATGTCCGGTTTGTAATTATATTTATTATTATTTTTGTTTTAATGTTATTCAAATTTATAGGAAGTCCATGTATATTGTTACTGTGTTTAAATACATTTCGGGTCTAGCGAAGGTCTTGCCACAAAATGGCATATATATTTCGTAGAAAATCACAATGGTTGTTATGTCCCTTAATGCGATGGTCCGGCCCTTTAAGCCATCATACATGATCACATTGATCTACCGAAAAATTTGTTTACCTTCCCTCCATTAAAAATAAGATTTAGTCCTGTAGGGTTTTGGGTTTTTCGGGTTTATAAATAAAAGCTTCTTCCGTACGTAGTCGAGAGTTTTATATTTTTTGACGTCGTTAGAATTGCTATAGAAACGTTTTTATGGTAAAGTGTCGTGAGACAGTTTTTGACGTCGTTTTTGGCGCGAATATCAGCTAGGTGGCCATACCACCGTTCCCGTAATGATTACCAGACTGACCCACGTATTGTAGATTACATTTACGACAATTATAAGATAAAAAAATACTAAGGGTTTTGCAGTTATATGAACCATATCTTTTGTAAGTATTTCTGGTGACTGAACTAAATACGAATTCGTGCCGTGCATAACTTTACATGCGACACAATTAGAGTTGCAGGGGTAAGATCCTAATATCGTATTATATTTTAATTCAGATCGAACAGAGTTTGGGTCTCAATTTTTCGCCCGTCTGTAAACTGTTTGGGTTCTGACGTAGGAACTCTAAGTTAGGGTCTTCATTAAGGATATATTTTATTTATTAATAGTATGGGCTGCTGTCGGGTTAAAAGGGGTTTAAAAAGGTCAAAATTAAAGGTATTGTAGGTGATCAGGATTTTGATTGGGGGAAATGAGTGAGTTTCTATCATACTCTCAGTTTTGGGAAATCGCTTGTAACACTAACTGTTTGGGGAAAACCTCGGCAAGTTAAGTGTTTAAGCAATGATTAAAAACATTCCTTATACGTATCCAAATTCAACTACATATTTTTTTACCCGATTCTAAACAGCTTGGTTTAGGGATGCTACGTTTTTGATGTTGGATATGGGAAATTTGAAAGTAAATACTAATTGGGGCATCGTAGTTATATACAATGTAGTGTGGAGTTTACCAAAATTGTCCTTAACAATCGTGACGTCCAAAAATGACTGTAGATTGACTAATATTAGGAGAAACTTAATTGATTATGACTATTAGGGCCAATAGAGGGAATCTAAATCTCTCGGAGTATCATGAAGATATCGTCAATAAACCGCCACCACACTAAAGGATCTTAGGCTGTGTACGTAAGAATTCAAGTTCCAGCTTATCCATAAACAATATGGCGTAGCTTGGAGCACATTTAGTGCCCATGCGGTGCCTGAAGTTTGTCTATAAATTTATCGTTAAATTTGAAACGGTTTTATTTAAACATCGTATAATAGTACCAATTTTTCGGTTCTTAGGGGATCTACTATCTAAACTTCTTTTCCCCGCTATAATCCCCTCTCTAGGGGATGTTAGTATAAAGGCTGTACGTCAATGGTAACTAAAAAGAGCCTAATGTATATCTTTAAGATTATTGAGTTTAAATTAAAAAATGAATTGTGTTTTTTAAAATTGTGGGAAGGTACACGTTGGCAAAATGGTTTATTATAATAATCAATATAATCAGAATTATTTTCAGTTGGACTGCCGAAATGCGGAGACAATCGGTCTGCCTGGGTTATTAGGTTGAAGAGTAAATAAAATAGCGTAATACGACAATTCTTAGGTGTGATATAGTCAATATGTTCAGATTTCAGAAGGTTGTGTTTCCGCGGGTATGACAAAAAACACATATCTCGCTCTTGAATTTTTTGGGTTAGATTGGGTTTTTTTCTCTGTGTGGGATTGTGATCGCTGAGGTGACGTAATCTTCTTGAATGTTAGTCAGAAGTGTTGAGGAGATTACTGCTCCTCCCTTGTCTGTTTGGTTTGATGATGAATTCTTGTTGCTTTGAAGGTCATATATAGCTTTGTATTCTGGCTCCGTGGTGTTGGATGTTCTGATCTGTTTTTTTCGTATGGTTTTAATAGATCATGTTTTGACAATTGGCAGAATGTGTCTAGGTTGGTGATTTGTCCTGCTGGCGGGGTTCACCCTTTGGTGGTTTGTCCTGCTGGCGGGGTTCACCCTGAAGTAACTCTGAAGGGTCTGTTTGAGTGGAGTCGTTGCTTTAAAATGATGTTTCAACCTCAGTCTTCTTTCAAATAAGAGGATATCAGTCAATAATTCTGTTCTGTTGTGGCTCCTAGGTGGGACAAAAGGAGAAACCTCTGCTAAGAATGATTTTTTCATCTCTGGTTAGTGTGTCAAATTGACCCCGAACGATCGATTCTATTGCCCCTTTAATCAAACTATTCAACCATATTATATAAAAACAATATGACGAGAACAAAATGGCGGTTTTATGTAACACTTACCCCCAAAGCTTGGGCAAAGTATTACATAACAAAATGCAAGGTGAATAAATAATAAAAAGGGAAAATTTGGGAAAAATTAAGGGAAATACTGTATTATATTAGGTCAAGTTCACGGGGGCCTGCTATAGAAAAATCTTGTCCGGACGTCTAGTTGTGCATATTGTAAATTGGGGTCAGTATCTCAAAGGTAAAGGTCAAAAATCTTGTCCGGACCCTTATCTTTAAAACCCCTTGACTTGTTGGATTTCAGCCACACATTAAATGTGGGGGTCAGCTGTGGGGGGGGGGGGGGTGGTATGTTTTTCCATATCCAGTTTCAACACTCTTATTTTGAAGATTGAATACCGCTTAAGTGGGTGCTAGGGGGCGTGGGCAGGTTTTGCATTTTTCATTATTGCCCATGAACAGACTCAATCAAACCATGTCTGCAATTGTCACCGTTTGATATGTCGTCGGTGCCTCCGAGGGATCACCTTTCTCCATATTTTAAATGTCAAAATTGTATGATCAAAACTCTTTTGGGTTTTTGTGTCTGTTTGGGTGACAGCAGCTGAAACTGACGATGATGTGGATTCTACAAATGACAAACCAGTAAGCAAAAAGAAGTAAAAACTTCATTTAAAAAGGGAACTGATGAAAATATTGAGGCAAAACAATAATTCACTATTGAAAGAAAAAATAATTGTGACTTTTCAGCTTGAAAAAGTAATGAAAATATGAGGGTTCAACTAGAAAGCCTCACAGAATATAAGACCCAGGCCAAGTTGACAAGCTGGTATAACACCTACAGGGGGATTTAAATGAAAAATGTCGCAAAACACATTGAAGGGGAGCAGTATGAAGCTGCGTAGGGAAAAATAGTTCCGGAAAGACGCTGACACGAATTTGAGTTTTATTTTCTTTAAAATGTGAAGGTGTTCAATTCGAATGGCGAAAAAAAGGCTTTTTACGCATATTACTTTTGGGAGCTGGGATTTTCAAACAGCTTACATAAATGCTCGCTTTAAGACATTTGATGTATACAGAAGATATGTTAAGGAAGTCCGAGTAATTTTAGATGGCAAAAGTCCAGACATTACTATCTGGATACAGACAATGGTCCAAGGAGGGTGTGCAAGATGTATTCATTAAAACGTTATACATCAATAGTTCTAGATACACACAGCTTTAGAAAAGATGCAAGGTGGTAGTCTCAGTGATCTCCGTGGAAAACCTAAACTGGGGCCCACAAAACGAAAAACATGTCATGAATCACATCCAGATTTTCCAACGTACAGCTCGCTCTGATACAGAAAAAGTGTACTTTTCTCCTGAGTTGAGTTGAGGTTACAAAGGATATATGACCTTTACCAGACATTGTGTAAAAATGAAAACATGAAGGCCGTGAGCATGAGGTTTTAAACAAGTATATTTCACACATAATTTAACTTTTCATTCAAACAAACCCAGCAAGAATAAAATGCAAACCTGTGAAAAGCTAAATATTAAAAAATACGAGCTGAAACCGATAAACCAGAAAGTCAAAGAGACAAAAATAAACTAAATCAGGATCAAGAAGAGCATAAAAACATCTGAGGGAAAGTAAGAATGCCAGACACACATTAAACAGTGACAAATTGAAACCTAAAAGTGACAAGACGATATGTGTAATTTACATTTGCCCCCCAAAAGACCCTCCCAACACCAAAAATTCCCAAACAAGTGTAGCATATTTCAAACGCTAAGTATGGTCTATAACTTGGGTATCCATGTTTACCAAAATGTGTTTTAGGCATTAATGGCCCACATATATTTCCTGCATTAGGGGCCATTTGTAATTTTTAAAAGTGCATTGGTAACTATTTGCTCTTGAATTCAAACAACACTAATCACCTTTTTCTTTGACTATGGCCTCATTTTTGTGTAAATCACACACAGTCACAATATACAAAAATATTGGCCCCCCTAATGTTATAACTGTATTGCCTACTTTATGGTGACCAAAAAATATATATGTACATTAAGTGGACCAATATATTACATTAAGGAGACCAAAATAAAACATTAATTGTGAATAAAATATTGCTTGTGTTCATGCTTTGTCGTTTTTTTTATTTTTTTATCAAAAATTGAAGTGGAAATATCCTGTAATACACGGGTATAACAATTGTGTGCTTGTCCACTTAAACCATAGCATATCTAGCCATTTTACATTTTGCATCATCCTTTCTTGAACTCTATGGGTATCTTATCTCTGTCTACTTAACCTTATTCCAGGAGGATCACATATCTGAAGCCTCTCCATGTCTTTTGTCATGTGTTTTATTGATCTATTTAAGTATTATTTTAGTTTATTTAATTCTTCTTTACATCCCTTCTTTAAAAAAGCGCGCGTGTTGTGTGTTTGTTTACCGTCGCTGCGACAGTTTTTCAGTCATATAGCGACGTCCAGCTAATTACAGGTGGGGGAAAACCCCCGAATGCACAGAGACACCCGGGTAAACCACCGACCTTTCCGTTGTCAGCGGGAAAACTTCCTCACACGAAAATCCGAATTCCCGTGGGGATTCGAACCCACAGCGGTGAGGGCTGAGTGAGTGTTAAAGTCATCGACTTTACCCTCTCGACCACAGAGGCCCCTCTTTAAAAAGTAAATCTACTCAGAAGTATTGTGGAGATGAATTGCTCTGAAAGAGAAAAATATATTTTCACCAGTCAGCTTGCATGATCTTGGACATGCCTGAAAATGTATACATTCACATAATATCCAGTAAGAGTCAGAACACACAAAATTTCTAATAAAACTTTATTTTCCTTTCAAATTATGCTGATAAAATTTATTAACAAAAATATGATAGAGATTTGTGCCAAAGAAGACTTCCCATTTTTATTTGCAATGAGGTCAATCAAAATAAGGGGGTTTACTAAAAGGGCTGGGAACTGTGATTTTTATATTAAAACAATATTGATTCAAACAAATGAAACATGTCATTTCCTCCTCAGGTCAAAAGAGTCCCCAGATAAAAAAGATCTGTTAATAAGACATAGCACTCGACTTTATTCAGTGCTTGATAGTAAAGTAAAACTTTTTTAAAAGTAAGAATGACGAGAAAAAATTCTTTCTAGATACATGATAGTCATAGATATGACCCAGAAATTTTTTTATATTGAAAGGGGAAAAAACTTCTGGAAATGTGCACACTAAATTTATGAACATTGACACATATAATGTGCCTGATGAAAAAGAACACACATTTAATGTTTGAATAAATAACTGAATAAATAAGAAGTTGAAGCAGAACAAAGATTTTCAAAGAAAAGTCATGCGTAAAGGGAGATATCTAAAAGTACGAGTGCTAGAGTTATGACCCTTTTTCACATATGAATGTGGGTGAGATAAGGGAAAATACATTTGAGTAGTATCCTGAAGAAATAATACAATTTTTTTAATATATAACAATTTTTTAAAGAAAATTCTAAGTGTAAGGTGGGAATAATTCTCTATGACGGGGGATGGTCATTTCGTCGAACGACCTTTTCGTCGAACTGATTATATAAAAAAAATGAATCGTTTCGTCACCTTGATTGATCAATAGGCAGAAATTTTGCCGAGAGGGGTGAAAACCTTTTATTCACACTCAAATTTTCCTCGGACATGGTTAATGACATGTGTTTATAACAACACATTCTAAACAAGTTAATAATAACACGGTTTTTTAAAGCCATAGCATGGTATATTAAATTTTGCAATTTGCCGATTTGCTAGACATTAAATATAAAATGTATGTAAGTTTGGGTAATGACAATAGTATGATTTAAAAATAATTTGACATATCAAAAGAGAATGGTATTCTGACCATTTCCTCACATTGAGTTCCTCATATTCTATTTTGGGCTCTCAACATCATGGGATCTACCCGTTTCTATTGTTTTAAAACATGTGCCGAAAGCCCAAATTAACTCAGTGAGAATTCTATATCTTTTATTATTTATCAAGTAGGTGTTTTTCTGGGGTTTAAAATCTTGTTTAATATGTTATAATATTGAAGTTTGGGTAAATTATTTTTACAATGTACCAATTTTGTTTTAAGTTTTTTAAATGCCTTTCGTCGTATATAAGTATTAAGTATTTAAATTTATATTTAACTGTTCTAACCCAAAAATTTCTTACAAGTCTTTTTTAAAATATTTGTACCTGGAATGCCCCATTCATTCCTTGTTACCTGTTTTCTGAGTCATGGAGCATCTTGTTTTATAATGCTCAAGAATATCAGTATCTGTGCTAATAATTTTAATAGTCCAAAATTTAGTCCCAAAGTTAATTGAACTTTAATTTCATAGAGAATCGCCCTAATTCTCCATGTAAACCATAGATATCAGTTGCTTTTTTAACATTTAATATTTTTTTCAAAAAATATTTTGAATAAATTTGCTCAATGTATCTTATGCTTGTAGCAAACTTTTCGGTTCCCATAATTGAGAACAGAACCACAAGACTATCAAAAATATCACATTTTGTTTGGGGAATAATTCTAGTTGATTGAAAAACATGATAAACAGTAACGCGTGCGAGAGTAGTGAAAATGACCTTCACAATCTCTGCCTATAGAATATTTAAGGGGACGAAACGACTTCAGATTTACTATATATAATCAGTTCGACGAAACAGACATCGACGAAACTACTGTAATTTTCCCCTATGACCATAACCTGGAATCCTAAGTACATGTGTTACACTTTGTCTCCCCAATAATGCTAATTACAAGAAATCCTGTAATTTGTTTTACAAACTAGCCAAAGTGTGACGAGGCTTCTGATATACAAAGGGACAGTTACAATATTTCCCGAATTTCTATGGGGCATAAAATATCAATCAATCAATTTGACATTTTTAAATCTTGTTGGGCCCTAAAAGGTGACAGATAGGGGAAACAGACATAACAAATACATAACACCACCATATTGCTATAATATCTTTTGGCAGTTTCATTTAGTATTACAAATACATAACACCCCCATATTGCTATGAATTCTTTTAAACAGATTTCATTTAGTATTACAAATACATAACACACCATATTGCTATGAAATTTTTTAAGCAAATTTCATTTAGTATTACAAATAAATACACCACCATATTGCTATGAATTTCTTAAGTAAAATTTCATTTAGTATTACAAATACATAACACCACCATATTGCTATGAATTCTTTAGGCAGATTTCATTTAGTATAACAAACATAAAACACAACCATATTGCTATTATTTCCTTAGGCATATGTCTTTTAGTATTACAAATACATAACACCACCATATTGCTATGATTTCTTTAGTTAGAGTTCATTTAGTATTACAAATACATAACACCACCATATTGCTATGAATTCTTTCAGCAGATTTCATTAAGTATTACAAATACATAAACCACCACCATATTGCTATGTTTTTTAGGCAGAATCATTTAGTATTAAAAAATACATAACACCACCATATGCTATGAATTCTTTCAGCAGATTTCATTTAGTATTACAAACATAAAACACCACCATATTGCTATGATTCTTGAGGCAGAGTTCATTTAGTATTACAAACATAAAACACCACCATATTGCTATGATTCCTTGAGGCATAGTTCATTTAGAACTACAAACATAATATACCACCAAATTGCTATGATTCCTTGAGGCAGAGTTCATTTAGTATTACAAATACATAACACCACCATATGCATGAATTCTTTCAGCAGAGTTCATTTAGTATTACAAATACATAACACCACCATATTGCTGATTTCTTTAGGCAGAGTTCATTTAGTATTACAAATACATAACACCACCACATTGCTATGAATTCTTTAGGCAGATTTCATTTAATATTACAAACTTAAAACACCACCATATTGCTATGATTTCTTTAGGCAGATGTCATTTAGTATTACAAATACATAACACCACCATATTGCTATGAATTCTTTCAGCAGGTTCATTAGTATTCCAAATACATAACACCACCATATTGCTATGAATTCTTTCAGCAGAGTTCATTTATTATATTACAAATACATAACACCACCATATTGCTATAATTCTTTCAGCGATTTCATTCAGTATTACAAACATTAAACACCACCATATTGCTATGATTTCTTTAGGCAAAATTTTATTTAGTATTACAAAAAATAAAACAACCACCCTATTGCTATGATTTTTTGAGGGAGAGTTCATTTAGTATTACAAGACCTAACACCACCATATTGCTATGATTTCTTTCCCATTCTGGACACCCTCTGGACTGGGGAAAAATGTCTGGATTAGAGAAGATTTTCCCGATTAGGAGGTTTTTCTATACTACTCAAAGTTTGCTAAGCACCAAATTTATTTTCCCATAGAGTTACATGAAAACATATTTGTAATGTAATGCTATGTACCTTGAAGGAACATGTTGTCTGACCATCATTTTCATGCCAATGTTTGTCAAAATGATGGACAAAAGAAACAAAAGGGGAAATTACAACAATAGCCTTATTTCTGCTGTTTTTTGGAACAAAATTCACAAGATTGTGTGTTTTGCAAAAATCTGGCATTTTTTGAAATAAAAGTTATATATTGTTACCTGTACAGAAGCGAGGTCACAAATAGACAAACATAATACAAAAGTTTGTAATTGTCAGACAATATGTTTCCTTCAATGTAAAATAGCATTACATTACTATATGTTTTCATATAACCTATGGGAAAAAAAACAAGTGGTGCTTAGCAACTGGTAGTATATATCTGGACCCTACTATTTTTAATGGGTAGCTCTCATAGCGTTTTAATTCAGTATTTGTTAGGAAAAGGGGAAATTTGGTGTAGGTAATCAAACAGTTTATTTCTGGGAATGATGTCACAGATCTCTAGCAGATGATGTTTCACTTATGTCTATTTCTCAATTTAAAATGGTCACTGATATGCACCATTGAAACAAGAGGGCCATGATGGGCCCCCAAAACGCTCACCTGAGAAAAAAGCCTTCAGTGCCAAACATGCTAACCTAATGCTTTAGAAATAATTGTGCTGAGGGATAAACAGTGAAATTTGAGGTTTCCAGAAATTTCTTAAGAGTGCAAACATTTCGAAATAAACCCTTTTTATCATTTCAAAGGGGCTTAAATCCTATCCTAATGGGCACATATCAGCCAAATTTCAAAATTTTTATGACACTTAATATTGTCACAAATTTTAAAAATGGGTGGTTCAGAAATAAAAAAAGCTAGAAGGCAAAAAATGTGAAAAAATAGCCTTTTTTAGCATTGAAATGGGCATAACACCTGACTTTAAAAGTCCTTTTTTGACTATAATGAAACTTTGCCAAATTTAAGGTTATAAGCACTGTCATGAAGTTTGAAGCAATTGCTTAAAAATTTAGAAAGCTAGAGGCAAACAAAGTGCAACCTGGGTTTTTTTCAAAATTAAAAGGGGCGTAACTCCTGACCTAATGGTCCGATATCAGCCATAATCAAACTTAGCCAAGATTTTTGGGTAATAAATATTGTCATAAAGTTTGAAAGACATTGCCAAAAAATGAAGATGACAGAGTGCAAAGTTAAATCTGGCTTTTTTCAATATTAAAAGGGCCATAACTCCTGGCCTATTCGTTCGATTCCAGTCATAATCAAAGTTAACCAAGAATTTATGGTAATTGACATTGTAATAAAGTTTGAAGCTCATTGCTTAAAAAATGAAGATGCTAGAGTGCAAACAATGTGAAATCTGGCTTTTTTTAAAATATTACAAGGGGCGTAACTATTGGCCTAATGGTCCAATTTCAGCCATAATTGAACTTAGTCGAGATTTTATATTAATAATTATTGTCATGAAGTTTTAAAGCAATTGCTTGAAAAATAAAGATGCTAGAGTGCAAACAAAGTGAAATGTGGCTTTTTTCAATATCAAAGAGGTGCGTAACTCTTGGCCTAAATGGTCCAATTCAGGCCAAAATCGAACTTAGCTGAGATTTGATAGTTCTTAACATTGTAATAAAGTCTGAAGGCAATTGCTTAAAAAATGAAGATGCTAAAGTGCAAACAAAGTGATTTTTTTTAATATCAAAAGTGGTGTAACTCCTGACCTAATGGTCCAATTTCAGCCATAATTGAACTTAGTCGAGATTTGATATTAATTATAATTGTCATAAAGCAATTGCTTGAAAAATGAAGATGATAGAGTGCAAACAAAGGGAAATATGGCTTTTTTTCAATATCAAAGAGGGCGTAATTCCTGGCCTTATGGTCCAATTCAGGCCAAAATCGAACTTAGCTGAGATCTAATAATTATTAATATTGTAATAAAGTTTGAAGGCAATTGCTTAAAAATGAAGATGCTAGAGTGCAAACTAAGTGAAATCTTTTTTTAATATTAAAAGTGTCCAATTTCAGCCATAATCGAACTTAGCCGAGATTTTATGGTTATAAACATTGTAATAAAGTTTGAAGATGATTGCTCAAGAAATGAAGAGGCTAGAGTGCAAACGAACTAATTGTGGACGACGGACGGACGACGGACATTCATCGATCCTAAAAGCTCATCCTGAGCACAAGTGCTCAGGTGAGCTAAAACAAGAGGGCCATGAGGCCCTAAATAGCTCACCTAAGATAAATAGCCTTCAATGCCAAACATTCTTAACATACTGCTTTGGAAATTTAAAGGGCGCTGAGGCGTAAACATGTAATCTGAAATGTTGATATATTTTCATAATTCATAGGTGCAAACAAAGTGAAATAAGCCATTTTTATAATTTCAAAAGGGGGATAACTTCTGTCCTAATGGCCAAATTTTCAGCCAAAATCAAGATTTATGACACCTAACATTGTCCAAAATTTTGAAAAAGATTGGTTAAGAATTAAAAATGCTAAAGGGCTTTAAAAAAGTGAAATATAGCCTTTTTCAGCAATGAAAGTGGCATAACTCCAGGCTTAAAATCCGATTTCAGCCATAATCGCACTAAACCGAGATTTTTAAAGTAATAAATATTGCATGAAGTTTGAAGGCAATGCTTGAAAAATGAAGATGCTAGAGTGCAAAAAAAACCTAATTGTGGACGACGGAGGGAGGGCCCGGACTTTTCATCGATCCTTATGCTCATCCTGTGCACACGTGCTCAGGTGAGCAAAAAAATTCAAAAAAATCTACTAGTACCTGCATCTACATTGCTTAGCATTTCCCCATTACACTGACACTTGTACTCCAAGTGGCACTGATAGTTTTCTTTTTAAATTCAATTGTGACCCATGTGTTCAAGAAATATCTGCTGATTTCTTGGGCTCATGTTAAAACTTGCTAACACGATGATAATCGATCCCTCATTTTAGTGGCGTTTATAGGTATCTGGATATCAGCTTTTTTGCAACTTCAGCAACAGCATGCCATCCTGAGCAATGAGAACCTCCCTTCGAGTAGCAAAAAGAAATTTATTTTCCCCCTTTTATTCCAAACATACTTCTGTTTTTCATTCAGCACAGTAAGGGGTTCAATAAGATCCGCCGGTATCAGAACTGGAACATACTTCCTATCTTTGCCTTTCAAATAGGCAAGTTTAAAACCTCCTAGCAAATATTGTTCTGCAGGTCATCAATTTCTTTAAATTTACTTCATCTGGTAACCACACACCTTTGCTTGCCTCCTCCCACCTAGTATGTACATTCTAGCAGCTTCTTCACCCCTTCTTGCTTGTATAATGAAAGGCGAGCTACTACAATCTTCTTAACCAAGACTACTATTGACTAGTGGTAGCTGTCAAAGTCTGTTTGAGCTCTGAATTAAATTTAAAGTCTTTTAACTTTCTAACTGCTGCTTCACTAGGTAAATTTTGTGGGTTGCGAGATTTTTCAAGCGAGTTTTTAACACATGTTTGTCTAGCTTTCGATAAATCTCACAAGATTTGTGCTTGTATGCATCTCTGAAATTATTCAACTCTGTAATTTTTTTCATCTTGCATGACTGACTACAGAAGCCTTTCATTCCCCTTTAGTGACCTTAAAATCACTGCATCAATCATCAGTTTTTGTCCATGTTTTTTCAGTGTGTTTGTCAACTGCCCACTATTTTTTGGGTATAACTTCAATCAATCAGATAGATAAAGACGATTTAACATATCTTCAACTGTTCTTTCACTGCCGCAGCGTATCCTAAATTCTATCAATTTAATTTTGCGATTTCCCCTCATTTCAGTCATTACAACTTTACGTATCTCATCCTGCTTGCCATCTTCATGACGCCTTAGGCAATAATGTCTATACCCAAATAAATTTTATGAATATGTCTGTTCTACATATATTTCCCACTTCTCCATCCCGGAATCTATTTAGAATTTTTTTTAAATCCTCATCATTGTCTATCTTTTTCAATTACTTTTGTCTGTGAAAAGTGGCTTAAAGCCTCAGGTTTTTTTGATACACATCTATGTTTAAAGAAATATTTATTTCCGTAATATCCATTACAATCAATACAGACCCTGAGATTGTTTTCAACTTAGGTTGCGTTTCCCTCATTCAGGTCTTTACCCCGAGCATTGGTTCCCCATTATAAATGTATACTCCCTTCCTTCCTTTTTTTTTCAAAAAAAATTCTGTACAGATTTAGGCTGTTCAGTATTTCTTTGATCTCTCTTCTGCCTTATGCTTCCTTGTAATATCTTTCAGTTTTCCGTTCCGAACCAAAGATTTGCAATATACACAATATCTCTCAGTTTTTTGAAATAAAATAAACTATATCATTATTTTAGGTAATGTATTTAATAATCAAAATATCTTAATTTGCTCTTTGCCTAGTTGGTTTTTGAAGGAGATTTTTTAAGTTTTCCTTTGGTTGACATGGCAATCAGATTTGTAAATGGAATGCAATGCTATGAGCTAATTGGGTAGAGGATTTTATAAGGATCATTATGAAAAGTTTGGTTAAATTTGGCCCACTGTTTTTTTAAGAAGTCATTGAATCAGTTGTAGATGAAGGACATCAGTCCATGATGTCCCATCACAAGACCCTTTACCCAAGCATATGCTTAACTGAGCTAAAAATATTTAAATTTTTTTCCTTTCTTTTAAAGTTTACTATTTATTTGATGCCAGAATCAATGTGATAGTTATAAAGAAACTTGATTATTTCCAGAAAGAGAGCCTAATATTGCCAAAAGTACCTTTCCCAAATGAATTTATATCTGGAGTTGTACCAAATCACTGTTTGAATCAGCCCGCATTCAGGCGATGAAATTTCATAAAAATAAATCAAATCTCACAAATTTACTCATACATTAATAATTTATTACGTTTTAGAATAATTACTAAATCAAGAAGTTGTCAAAATAAAAACAACATATTAACCACGCGACCATAATGACTTCAAAAAGACAAAAAATAGGCCACTGCTTACCTTAACGCCTACAGAAAACAAACCTAAACCACTAGTTAACTTAAGCACTACAAAATGACTACAAAAGACTAAAATACATATCAACGGTCACCTTAATGATTACAAAAGAGAAAAATATAAATCAACGGTCACCTTAATGACTGCAAAAGATAATATATATATCAACGGTCCCCTTAATGACTGCAAAAGACTAATATATATCAACGGTCACCTTAATGACTGCAAGTAGTATAGGGTGGCACTATGGTACCAAGGTACCATGAATTATTTTTTTTATGGTACCGTGGTACCATAAATTTTTTTTTTTTTTGGTACTTATGGTACCAAATCTATAGTACCGAATGGTACTCTATATGAAAACAGAATCTATAGTACCGAATGGTACCTAGAAAAAAAGAATCTATAGTACCGAATGGTACTCTATAGAAAACAGAATTTTATAGTACCGAATGGTACTATTATGAAAACAGATTTATGTAAAATTGTAAAAATGACAATTGTAAAAATGTCCTTTCGAGACATTTGGGTTGGCCCCGAAAAGGGGCCCTTTTGTTTCTTCTTTAGATTTCGGTGACATTGTCCACATCGTGCTTTTTTCAGTGACATCGTGTTCATCGTCACTGATTTTCGATGACATCGGTTTTCATCTTTAACATCTTTCTTTGTTCTATGAGCATATATCTTCATCTTCACTTGTTCTGTTGTCTCAACTCTCCATGTTCCATGGCAATTTGGCTCATGTTTCATCGGTTGCACTCTGTTGCTCAAAATTTCAT
>CM037784.1:1534841-1581726 GCA_021229015.1 Solen grandis | reverse complement strand
ATCCTTAGGACAAGACAATGTGTCACAAATAAGGACAAGATTGCTTGCTTAAAGGTCAATGTCACAGCTCTGGGTTTAACTTAAAAGTATATTCCAGCTATAACTTTGTTGTGAATGAACCTGTTTTGAAATAACCTAGCACAAATTATCCCAAGGACAAGTTGATGAGTCAAGTTCAAGATCACAGCAGTTTATTGCGTTTAAAATTTGTGCAAGCAGTCCAATCCCGGCAGTATCTTAGTATATAGTCATGTTTTGCAGTTACTTGGCACAAATTTCAGGTTGCTAGCTTGAAGGTCAAGGTCACAGCAATCAGCTTACCTTAAAATTGTGTTCTGGCTGAAACTTTGTTGTATATGGTTGCGTTCTGCAATAATTTGGCACAAATGATTCTTAGGAACAGCAACGTGCTGCAAACAAAAGCCATTCACTTGCTTCAAAGTCAAGTCACAACGATTTGATGACCTAAAAATTATGCCAGAGCTACACATTTTTAGCTCACAAGAGCACAACGTGCTCAGGGTAAGCTTTTGGGATCACCCTCTGTCCATGTCAACAGTTTGCTTAAAAGACATCTCCTCTGAAACCGCATGATAGAAATTGATGAAACTTGGCAGGAATCATCCTTGTGTGAATCCTCACAAAAATTGCTAAAATAAACTTGATCCATGCAAAACTCTGGTTACTCTGGAAGCAAACACCATTTTATTTTCAAAAATAATACTTAGAAAATATCTTCCCTGAAAACAATCCAATATAATTTCCTTTGGCACAAATGGTCACCTCACAGTCATCTACCATAATTGCTAAAATGATGTTTATCCCTCAACAAATTAGGCCCTAATGGTGTAAGGAAGTTTCCTTATATACCCTGTATAGAAAATTTCCAGAATCATCTTCACAAACCCAAAATCAGAATTTTATTTGGCAAAACCAGTCACCTAATTTTTTTGTTCCCTACTGGTGTTTACACTGGAGGGGACTATAGGTTTGCCCTCAGTCTGTCTGTCTGTCCAGATATCCGGAAATCTGGATCCCCAATTAACTTAAAACCCATTTAAGATATTATGAAAATTGATATATGAATAGATGTCAGTATGGAGATTCTGCATGTCACTTGTTTTTCTCTGACCAAAATTCTGGTTGCTATGGTAACAAGTTGTACTCCATACCAGTGCGTGCAACACCAGTTACTTGTCTACCATATTTTTACTAAACTGAAAGATTTTGGTCTGTCTGTCATAAAACTTTAACCTTGACCAGAACTCAGAGATTTTTCCACCTACAGCCTCCTAACTTCACAGGTGCATGCACCTTGATGAGCTCTACCCACCAGACCCACTTAGAGGTTACAGGTTCAAAGGTTAAGGGACCATGACCAAAAATAGCAAATATTAACTTTGGCCACATTATGAACATGCATCCATCCTTAATAAGCTCTACCCTCTAGACCCACTTAAAGGTCATGGGGGAAAGGTAACCTTGGCTACATTATGAACATGCTTTGATTAATAACCTCCAAACTTTACAGGTGCACACACCTTGAACGGTTCTACACACCAGACCCACTTAAAGGTCACGGGGTCGAAGGTCAAGGTCACCATGATCCAAAATAGCCAAAAAATTTAACCTTAGCCAAATTATGAATGTGCTTCCAACTATAACCTCCAAATTTACATGTGTATGCACCTTGATGTACTCTATCGCGTAGTAGGTTTTAAAATGCTATATGTGTCTTTGTGATAGTCGTAAATTCTTGAAAAACCCTAATGTAAAGCAATAAGCATTATTTTATTCATAGAGTTATTTATTTAAAATAATTCCATAACCATTGATTCTGGGTTTTCTTCAGCATATCTCATTATAATAAATTATATGCCGTCCATTGTTTATCGAAACAATGTCGGTGTGAAAATTGCCATTCCACGACAATTTATCACTATTTGATAATTAAGCTGAGGTGTACTTACTATGATGTATTGATATGAGGAGCCTTGTTAATGTTTAAATGAAACAAATTACTAGGTAACGCTGTTCTAATTATTATTTATTGTTTACTTCTGGTGTAAAAGATTGTTTATTTTCTGGGACTTTTTAGCTCGACTTTTCGAAGAAAATGAGAGCTTATACTGTCACTCGGGCGTCGGCGTCGGCATTGGCGTTGGCGTCGGCGTTGCAACACAAGGTTAAAGTCTTTTTCAAACATCAATAACTTAAATACTATCAAAGGTATTCCACCCAAACTTAAAATACTTATTCACCATCATCACTTCTACCTTACTTCTAAGGCCCACAACCCTGGCTACCCTATTTTTGGAGTTATGCCCCTCATACTTAAAAAGGTTAAATTTTTAAAAGTTGTATATCTTCAATACTATCTAAGGTATTCAACTGAAACTTCAAGTACATATTCACCATCATTACCTCTACCTTACTAACAAGGCCCATAACTCTTGCTGTACTACTTCTAAGTTATGCCACTTTCATACTTAGAAAACAGCCAAAATCATGGTAATTTTTTTACATAGTTTTACTATCACATGTATTTGACTGAAACTTCAAGTACTTTTTCACCATCACTACCTCTGCCTTACTAGCAAGGCCCATAACCCTGGAGTTGGCGGATCAGCACACCACATTCTCAAATTGATTCTGCATGCTAATTTCACCAATTAAAAATGTCATATTTGTTTATTGGAGGTGATAGAATAATTTCTACTATAACTAGAACATATCATCATTGATATGTACCATACTATTAAAATCCATAAAACTGTGTCTTAGCAACTGAGAAAAGTCAAGCGCGCTGTCTTATGGACAGCTCTTGTTAATCAATGTTAAAATTATGCACGCTAGCATAATAAACAAAAATACCATTAATAAGATTTATGCAATAGACTTTTGACAATGTTTGTGTATTTAGTCCCCTACCGGTGTTTACACCGGAGGGGACTATAGGTTTGCCCTCCGTCTGTCCGTCCGTCTGTCCGTCTGTCCGCTCAAATCTGGATCCCGCGATAACTTAATAACTAAGCAAGCTAACTTGATGAAACTTGGTATATGACTAGATGGCAATGTGTAGATTATGCACGTCATTTTATTTTTGTTCTTCGACTAAAATTGTGGTTGCTATGGTAACAAAAATAGTGAAAATATGGCAAAAATGGGATCCCGCGATAACAAAGCAAGCTAACTTGATGAAACTTGGTATATGACTAGATGGCAATGTGTAGATTATGCACTTCATTTTATTTTTGTTCTTCGACTAAAATTGTGGTTGCTATGGTAACGGAAATAGTGAAAATATGGCAAAAATGGGATCCCGCGCTAACTAAGCAAGCTAACTTGATGAAACTTGGTATATGACTAGATGGCAATGTGTAGATTATGCACGTCATTTTAATTTTGTTCTTCGACTAAAATTGTGGTTGCTATGGTAACGGAAATAGTGAAAATATGGCAAAAATGGGATCCCGCGCTAACTAAGCAAGCTAACTTGATGAAACTTGGTATATGACTAGATGGCAATGTGTAGATTATGCACGTCATTTTATTTTTGTTCTTCGACTAAAATTGTGGTTGCTATGGTAACGGAAATAGTGAAAATATGGCAAAAAATGGGTTAAAAAAGGTATATGACTAGATGGCAATGTGTAGATTATGCACTTCATTTTATTTTTGTTCTTCGACTAAAATTGTGGTTGCTATGGTAACGGAAATAGTGAAAATATGGCAAAAAATGGGATTGATTACCATATTGAGTCAAGGTGGAGCCGGTAGGGGACTTTATGTGTTGCATACAACACCAGTTACTTGTTTATCGAGTATCTGCTTGGTATTGAATGTCCATACCAATTAAATGCTGATTATTGTGGTTGGATAATTATACCGACAAACCTGCATTCTTGCCGATCATTAACACTTGATTTCATAATCATCAACTGCCCCCAAACACAATAGCTTACCACCTGGGATGTTTAATTGTTATTCACTTCTGCTTGTCAGTGCACTAGCATGTTAATTACTGACTGCAAAACTCTTTTAAATACATATAGATATAGAAGGAGATAGATTTGTTTCGCAGTAAGCCTATGCAAATGACACAATATATTTTTGGGGTCCATAAATCAACCACAATAAATTGGTCAATGCCAAATTATGCCAAATAGCAGTCCGCGATATAACAGCGTTGTACTGTAGTTCCCCGGGTCAAAGGTCAAGGTCACCATATAACTAATCCAAAGCTTTTTCATTTCACATGTTTTCAGCTAGATAAGCCCTATCCAACAGACCCACTTACAGGTCACAGGTCCAATAGTCAAGGTCACCATGACCCAGAACAGCAAATATTAACCTTATAAACATGTTTCCATCCATTACCTCTTAACATCACAGGTGTATGCACCTTGATGAGCTCTACCGCCAGGTCTAAGGCCCCCTGTGGGGGCATGGCGTTTATTTGAATGAAGCACTTGTTTTATTTTTCTATGAAGATGACTTCACATTTTCTTGAAACTTGACATACATGTACATCATAATATGGATTATTTACAAGGGATTATTTGTACAAGGGATCCTAAGGACAAAACAAGAACTAAAGATCAAGGTCATGTCACTTGGTTGAGGTCAAGGTCACAGTGCTCTTTTGATCTTAAAATCATCTTTATATGTCCAGTCACTCATTATATTCACTGACAAAAATATCAGTCTGATAAACGAAAATGGAGGGGGCATCTGTGTCCTATAAACATATTTCTAGTTTCATAATTTAATTTTCTATTCAATTCTATGTAAAAGAAAATCTTAATACATCTATAATATTTGTAAATGATTGACAAATTAGAAAAACAAAGGAAATATCAATAAATATCACTTCCTGTTTAATATGTCAACATTTGATTCTTTGTCTGAAAAGGCCAAGAATCCAAAAATTGCAGGAAATACTGTATTGCTCTTTTTCTTATGGTTTATATCTGATATAAAAGATAAGAAAATATTGACAATATATTGGATTTGATACATTTTTGTGTTGCATAGGTGCTTTCATTTATATCATAAAAACTGAAATGGTGGTAGGGTAATATAAATGACAAGAACTTCTATGTATGGAAGTTAATTTTCGTAAAATCTAATGTTTAAATTAGTGAAACAATAAAGATTCAGAATATATAGTTTATTTAAGTCTTGAAAAGTGCCCATTAGAGTTGTACTACCTTAAAGACATCAATTAAACTAGACCTTCATTTTGTAATTTCTGCAATGTGTCTTGTATAGGCTGAACTGACAAAAGAGATTCAAACTTTGAAGAATGAAATGGAAGACAAATCGTTTGTGGCACACATCACTCTGGAGAATGAGCAGCTTAAGACCAAACTGGAGACCTACAAGGGCTTGGCAGACTCAGGGGTAAAACTCGACATAGAGAGTATCCAGGTGCTGGAAGACCAGTATAACCTGCTGATCGCCAAGGAAGCTGTGGAACAGGATCGGGGTTAGTGTATCACTACAATTGCTCATTTCACACCCACTTAATGCTGACGTTTAGATTTTTAAAAGAACATGTTTTAAATGATTATAATGGCTGAATAAAAATTACACATGAATTACACATCAAACACCCTACATTAATACCTGAAATTCTAAGGAAATTCCTTAAAAAAAAATCCTCAAATTTCAAAGAATTTCTTCTTTTGGGTCTTATTGAAACCCCTTATGGATTGTTATGCAAAAGACACCTACAGAATTGTAATTTGGGGTTTGTGTTTCATGACACAGATACCACAACACCACAGAGATCTAAGACTGTATCAATGGCAAGCCTGGAGAAGTTGCGTACACAGGTAGCCAACCTTGAGGCAGCTAACCAGGCGGTAAGATTTGTTTATATGAATAGAAATCTTCTGATATATGCTATATGATGAAGCTGATACTTAATACATGATAGATTTTCTTTGTATACTGTTTGCTTGGAATCTTGTTAGTTTATATTTCTTTACATTTCACATAAAACTAGCCATGCGAAATCATATTGTCATAAAATGCTGAAATGACATACAGTCGAACTTGTCTTAGCGGTCACGTGTATTAAGCGGTCACTTCAGGTCCCCCCGAGAAATTTGTTCTTTAATTGTCGTGTAATCAGCGGTCACGTGTCTTCTGCGGCCAGCGGTCACCTTTGATGGTCAAATCCTTCTTTAATTGACTCCTAATTAGCGGTCATCAGCACCCAATCAACAGATGCAGGTGCAGACGGTCAATAGTTGTCTCGCGCCGTACACTTAACCGCTAATTGCATACCCCCCACCCACAGTCATAATTGTTCCATTCATAGAGTGTGCAAACAAAGTACGGTGTGAATTGGTGTTTGACACGTTGTTATTTGATGAATGACCTATCAGCCAATGCCCAGTGTTTTAATTACCTTCGATAGCTCTTGATGTAATCACAGTTTGGGCAAAACACTCCATTTCGGTAATCAGTAAACAGAAAGCTGACTCAATTTGCGTACGCTCCATTGAAGATCGCCGAAACTGTTTGTGTTTTGAGTTTGAATAATTTAATTCGGACATGTTTCATCTTTGTGAGTATAAAGAATGAATAATTGAAGTCGAATAATTATAGAAATTTAACAAAAAATGATGTTAAAAACAATAAATCATTGGCGGTATAAAATGGAATTTCTAGAACAATTCCGCATTATAACTGTGTATGCCACGATGTCGAAACGAAAATGCCTACCGTTAGAGCGAATGAAAGTAATGAAGCTTCTGGATGCTGGAAAAAGCTCAAGAATCTTGGCATCCGAGTTCAACGTGGGCCGGACTCAAATCCAGTACATTAAAAATGAACTTTATTTATGTTCTTTTTTCTATTGTTTGAAAGATGAGAGGATAGGATGAGAGAAAGAAAAAAAAAGATAATGGTGTAATAAGAGAAAAAAAAAATAGAGAGAGGAGAGGAAGAGGGAAGGAAAATAGACGAGAGAAAGGAAGAGTGGTATTAATTATGATAAAAAAATAACTCAACAAACATACACACATACAGAAGACATAATAAATAAATAAAGACAATAACAAACATGCACACATACATAGTACATATAAGTACATATACATTATATAGGTGCGCCTAAAATATGGCTGAAGTCATATTTTGTCTTAAGCAGCCAACTTGTCTTAAGCAGCCAATCTCGGGTCGTCCCTTAGGTGGCTGCTTAAGACAAGTTGGACTGTATTGCAAATTATATGCAAATTGCATATTACAAATTGTGTTAAACACAAAAAATCATGGTTTGAAAATGATGATAATGAAAAACTGAATGATCTGCATATTTAAAAGAGAATTTCTTAAACATTTTTTCTGCTTATAGCTGCAAAAAGAAATGTCTGAAGCTAAGGTAGATGCTGAAAAAAGAGGGATGAAGCTGATAAGTGAGCTGGAGTCCTTCAAAAAAGCCTATGAAGAGCTTGAAAAGATGAAATCTATCAAGGACAAGAGTAACCAATTGGAATCTGCAGATAGGAGTAAGAGGCTCCGTCAAACTGTCTTTGTAGGTGGTTTTTCTTTCACACTTAATAGGCTGCAGCATAACAAAATCCTGACAGGATTTATAAATATTTGGCTCAGTTGTTTGCCTACATCTATGTATATGCTGTGTAGGTTTATGATTAGCAAGTAAAGTGCATACAGTGTTATACAGAAAACTCTGCTTACAACGATATTATCAGGACATTGCTTTTAATACCGTTACATCTGAATATTACTATATGAGATATTGCTCAATACGAAGATACTGTTTTCTACTTGAAATTATGGTCTCTTTGCAACCCATATATACTCTTTATGGATATCAATGATGGGAAAATGAAAGAGAGGGTAATAAGCTGAATTGTACATTTCTCCTTTTAATTGTAATTTCAGCATTGTTTTGATGAATCATTTTACAACAGTTCATATACATTTATGTATTTACACATAATGTCAAAATTCATGACAAAATAGTTGCTGTGCGTGCATACACTACAAAGCAAAACTGGATATGGTATAAAATAGTAATAAATGCTCTTACAGTTTTTTAACCAGGTTTTTCGAAGGAAAACTCTGGTTATTAGATTGGGTATGTTGGCGGGCGGGCATAAACAATTTCTTCTGTGCGCAACTCCTCCTACATTTTTCAATGGATTTGGCCCAAACTTTAACAGAAGCATTATTACATAGTGGCCTGGCGCATATTGTCAGGGTTTTGTGGTTCGACTATTTTTAATGCAGTTTTGGCCCTTTGCCCGTTAAAGGATGTAATATAAAGGGAAATATTATTTTGTTAACAACTTCTACATTTCTTAATTATTTTTGTCCATACTTTAACAGAAGTACCTTCACTAAGTCACCCTGGAGAATATTACCTGTGTTTTGCAGTTTGACCATTTTTAGCTTGACTATTTGAAGAATATAAATATGTTCAGGGGCATCAGACAACCAAGGTAGATAACTCTTGACTGAATTTAATATGAATTATGGCCCCTTTTTAGCTCACCTGAGCACTTGTGCTTGGGTGAGCTTTTGTGATCGCCTTTTGTCCGTCATGCGTCGTCCGTCGTCAACAATTGCTTGTGAACACTCTAGAGGCCACAGTTTTGGCCCAATCTTCATGAAACTTGGTCAGGATGTTTGTCTACATATCTCGGATGAGTTCGAAATTGGGTCATGTGGGGTCAAAAACTAGGTCACCAGGTCAAATCTTAGAAAAACCTTGTGAACACTCTAGAGGCCAGTTTTGGCCCAATCTTCATGAAACTTGGTCAGGCTGTTTGTCTACATGATATATCGGATGAGTTTGGAATTGGGTCATGTTGGGTCAAAAACTAGGTCACCAGGTCAAATCTTAGAAAAACCTTGTGAACACTCTAGAGGCCACAGTTTTGGCCCATCTTCATGAAATTGGTCAGGATGTTGTCTACATGATATTGGATTAAACCTTTTAACACTCTAGAGGAACATTTTGCCCTTAAATTTGGGGTTGTCTACATGATATTTTGGATGAGTTAAAAATTGTGTCACTTAGGGTTAAAACTAGGCCGGAAATAAAACCTTAATTTTTTTTTCAATCACCGGGAAATTTTAGAAAAATCTTGTGAACACACTAGAGGCCTACATTTTTTTCCCAGTCTTCATTTAACTTGATATGAATGATGACTGCATGAATTCCCAGTTGAGTGCAAATTCAGGTAGGATCAAAATGTAGGCCACTTAGTCAAATGTTAGAAAAACACTTGATGCCAGATTTTTTGGCATTTTCCCTAACACAGCCATCTTAATCAGGTGAGCGAAACAGGGCCATCTTGGCCCTCTTGTTTGCTCACCTGAGCACAATGTGCTCATGGTGAGCTTTTGTGATCGCCTTTTGTCTGTCGTCCGTGCCTGCGTGTGTGTGTGTGTCGGTCGTCAACAATTTCTTTAAATAACATCTTCTAAACTACTCACTGGATTTTGATAAAACTTCACAGGAATGTGAATTGTCATTATGGGACCCTTTACCAAAGTTGTAAAAATTATTTTGATTTGTCAAAAATCTAGGTCACAGGAGCTAAAAATAGATTTTAAAAATGAAAATTTTAAAAATCTTCTTCTCCGAGACCACAAGGCCTAGCCTTTTGATTTTTGGTATGTAGCATGATCTTATGACTCTCTACCAAGATTGTTCAAATTATATATGACCCTGGGGTCAAAATTGGCTCCGCCCCAGGGGTCACATGATTTAACATAGGCTGATATAGGAAAGAATTGAAAAATCTTCTTCTCAGAAAGCACAAGGCCTAGCTTTTTGATTTTTGTGTCGCCTGCATAGCATGGCAGACACATAGGGATCACTTTGTCCGTCGTCGTCGGCGTCGTCGGCGTCACACTTTCTTGTCCGGAGCATAACTCGAAAAGTTTTTGAGGTATCACCTTGAAACTTAAAACATGGATAGATCACATTGAGGTGGAGTGCAGTGCACAAGAATGATAACTCTGACTTTCGTATTTTCTGAGTTATTACCCTTTGTTGATTCTGAGATTTTATTTTTGTCCGGACCAGAGCTCAAAAAGTATTTGAGGTATCACCTTGAAACTTAAAACATGGATAGATCACATTGAGGTGGAGTGCAGTGCACAAGAATGATAACTCTGACTTTAATTTTTCTGAGTTATTGCCCTTTGTTGATTTTCAGTCTTATTTTTGTCAGGGCATAACTCAAAAAGTATTTGAGGTGCTGACTTAAAACTTCATAGATCTCAATGGTCTGAGTGCAGTGCACATGAATGATAACTCTGTTTCTCTTTTTCCTTGAGTTATTGCCCTTTGTTTATTTTTTTGGATTTAATTCTTGTGTGGTGCATAACTTGTAAAGTATTTGAAGTGTTGCCTTAAACATTTATAGTAGATAGATCTCATTGGTCTGAGTGCAGTACACAAGAATGATAACTCAATAATGATAATGATGACTACAAACTTGCAACATATATATAATTAACGTCATAAGTGCTTAATGACATCATAATTTTTCTTACAGTTAATGTTTTGAATTCATAGTCATTCTGACACTCCTCTGATGAAGACTGTATAGTCGAAAGTGCTCGGGAAAATTATTACATATTGCACTGTTTGAATATTTTATTCCCCCCCCCCCCCAAAAAAAAAATATATATATGTGTGTGTGTGTGTGTGTGTGTGTGATTTGGTGTTATTTTGTACCTCACAAAATAGATTATGCTTTATCAATAATTTGTCAAAAGATCGATTTTCTAGTCAATTCTTTCATCAAACATGCTTAAATGCAGGCGACACAAGTGTTCCGAGGAACACCCACATCTAGTTGGTATGTAGAATGATCTTATGACTCTCTACCAAGATTGTTCAAATCATGACCCTGGGGTCAAAATTGGCCCAGCACCAGGGGTCACTTGATTAAACATAGGCTAATATAGAAAAAAAAAAAACTTGAAAAATCTTCTTCTCAAAAACCACAAGGTCTGGAGTTTGGATATTTGGTATGTAACATGGGCTAATGGACCTCTACCAAGTTTGTTCAAATCATGACCCTGGGATCAAAATTGGCTCTGCCCCAGGGGTCACTTGATTTTACATAGCCTAATGATACCAGGTGAGTGATCTAGGGCCATCAAGGCCCTCTTGTTAACTTAGAAATTTTGGTTAAAGTTTTGCATGCAAGATACTCTCATGTTTATATCTCAGAATCCAGGCATGGGATTGATTTGAAACATCGTTAATATGTTTAGGGGTATCATACTTCTATGGTAGATAACTTTTGATGGAATATGTTACAAATTATTGCCCCTTTTTAGCTGGACTATTCGAAGAATATGAGAGCTATTGTAGTCACCCTGGCGTCGGCGTCGGCTTTGGCGTTGCAGCTTTTGGTCAAGTTACTATCAACCTTATATCTCAATAGCTGTTTATGGTATTGACTTGAAAGTTTATAAATATGTTCAGGGCATCAGAAAACCAAGGAAGATAACTCTTGACTGAAGTTAATATGAATTATGGCCCCTTTTTAACTTAGAAATTTTGGTAAAAGTTTTGCATGCAAGGTACTTTCATGCTAATATCTCAGTATCCAGTTATACGATTGATTTGAAACACTCTAGAGGCCACATTTTTGGCCCAATCTTCATGAAACTAGGTCAGAAGGTTGTTTTTTTCCCCATAAAATCTTGGACAAGTTCGATTTTGGGTCAGGTGGGGTCAAAAAGAAGGTCACAAGTTCAAATCTTAGTAAAACTTTGTTAACACTATAGAGGCCTCTTGTTTTTAGCTTACCTGAGCACAAAGTGCTCAAGGTGAGCTTTTGTGATTGCCCTGTGTCTGGCGTCGTGCGTCGTCAACAATTTTCTATAAACGACCCCTCCTCTGAAACCGCTGGACAGAATTTAATGAAACTTGGCAGGAATGTTCCTTGGGTGAGGCTCTACAAAAGTTGCTAAAATAAGAAATATAATTTGAGAACTTTAAAAATCATCTCCTTCAAAACTACTGGCCAGATTTCAAAATAAATTGGTACAGATGTTCCTTGGTCAACCTCTACCAAAGTTGCTAACATTTTTCCGATCCGTAAAAAACATGGCCGCCAGGGGCGGGGCTTATTTTCCTTATGTATATAGGGAAAACTTTAATCAACATTTCCTCTGAAACCACGGGACAGAATTTGATTAAACTTGGCAGGAATGATCCTTGAGTCAACCTTCACAAAAGTTGCTAAAATAAACTTGATCCATATAGAACTCTGGTTGCCATGGCAACAAAAAGAAAAAAATATGAAAACTTTAAAAATCATTTTCTTCAAAACTACTGGCCAGATTTTAAAATAAATTGGTACAGATGTTCCTTGGGTCAACCTCTACCAAAGTTGCTAAAATTATTCCGATCCATTAAAAAACATGGCCGTCAGGGGCGGGGCTTATTTGCCTTTTATGTATATAGGGAAAACTTTAATCAACATCTCTGAAACCACTGGAGAGAATTTGATTAAACTTGGCAGGGGTGATCCTTGGGTCAACCTTCACAAAAGTTGCTAAAATAAACTTGATCCATATAGAACTCTGGTTGCCATGGCAACAGAAAGAAAAAAATATGAAAACTTTAAAAATCATCTTCTTCAAAACTACTGGCCAGATTTTCACAAATGATGTTAAAATAAACTTTTTCCATTTAGAACTCTTGTCATCTGACGTCATGTGACGTCACAACATACAACTTAGTTCTTATTATTTGGGCAATGATTTCTATATGATGTCGGTTGTTCAGAATGATAAAAATTTCATAAATAAGAGAGTAATGTATGTGCTTTAATGTATTAACATTTTCAGTATCCTAAGACGTCACGTGACGTCAGAGCTAAAAATAGTGAAAAATATTGTACGCGCTCTATAGCCCCCATTTATGGTCTGAATTTCCTATAATTTTCACAGATGCTACATCTCAAGACTTAGCTGTGCATATCCATTCAGCTTACCAAAATTCCGAAAGACCGAGGTTCTGTGGTTGAAGCAAGATTCAAACAAAGGACCTAAATTTTCATTATAGGATTATAGAGCTTTCAGATGAGACAAAAAACTGAAACTTACAGAGTTTGCAGTTCTGCAGATTTTCTTTAGATATTTTGAGTCCTGATGTCATGTGATGTCTGTAGCGCCGTTAAATGTCGCACCGCTGTTAAATGGCGCAACTCACGTTCAATGTCGCTCTATTGCCGTTAAATGTCGCAAAACAAGCTCACGTTAAATGTCGCACATCTAATGTTAAATGTCGCAAAAAATCGAGGTCACTTTAAATGTCGCACCATCAACGCTAAATGTCGCACATTTCTATATACACTCTAATGTAAAATTTATGTTATAAATTTGGACCCTCATTGGCGGATCGACTTGTTAACCTTCTCTGCATAGGGTTCGAATCCCGAACGGGAATATGACTTCTATGGTTGTTAATTCAACCAATGTGTCTTTTCGCATCTTCGTGGCGTTTAAAACATGTTTGTTTCTATTTACCTGACGGACCAAATTCCATTCCCTAAACATTTGGTGTATATTTTAACGCCCTTTCTTCCGACTATGTTTGTTACATTCGTTTGATTTTAAGTCAGATTTTTTTTTAATTTTCACTAAACATGTTCATCATAACGATATAGGTATCTTTAATGTAAAATAGACAGAAAATCCTTGTATAAGTTATGATTAACTTGTTTTAAGATGTTATGCCTGCCTACGTACCATTTGTATTTTTTTCGAGATGATATCAAAAGCAAAAAGCTATCTTTTACTTTTTCTTAATTAGTTATGCATCGTAGTTTGTTTAAGCGACCGTAAATTAAATAAAAGTGTCGCTTTCTTTGAGGTATTTATCGCTCGTATTGTGTGTGCGTCGGTATTGATAATAAGCTGTATATGAAGATGCATTAGAAAGTTGTAACAAGGGGTTAAAACTTGGTATATTCTGTTACATCTATATTAGAAAGTTATGGTTTTATGTATGAGAAGAGAGAGAAAATGTGTTTTGTGTAATAGAAAAGATATAGAGGACTAATATAATTTTAATATATTAATATGCGACATGTAAAAAATACGTAGGGCTTTTATAAAACAGAATCATTACAAATACCCAAGTATTACCAAGTTAGTTGGATTACTGAACTGTTCGAATAGGAAATCATAATCGAATCTTGCAAAATATATGACAAAAGCAACTCTATTAAGATGCGAATTGTTGATATAACTTCTGTGTATGCTGTTGTATAATCATATCACAACTAGTAGTCGTAGAGTTATGCATATATAATTATGTATACATATTTGGTAATTTCTTTTTCTTCTTCTTTTCTCTAAATTTCGTTTCGTAAGCCATAAGAGGGAGAGCAATATATGACACTTGAATTGAATATACCGTATCCTACAATATTTCTAGTTTTTTCCAGGAAGATATTATGGGACAGGGATATTTTTTTATTTCGCGAACGAAAGCAATATATTGTAGCTTTATACTGACAACTATATCACATTGTGTGTGTGTGTGTGTGTGTGTGTGCGCGCGTGTGTGTGTGTGTTTATACCATATGCGATCGATGTTGATAAGTTTTCATATAGAATATAAAAAAATCATTAAAGAATTATGTTTTAAATAGTGATATCAGTGAATATCCATTCTCCATATTATTTTAATATCATTCATGACCAAGGTATTAAGTTTGATCACTTACTAGTACGCGAAACTGTTGGTGAAGAGAGAAGTGGGAATGATGTAGTAGATGAGAGAGTGAGTCGGAGAGAGTTTTGTTTAAGGTCACGTGAGTAATTTGTGAAATATATTTATTATGTATTGAGTTCCGTTACGGCGACCTCATGGTTAGAACATCCGTCCTGTACTCGCGAGGTCGGAGGTTCGATCACTGGCCGCAGCATACCAAATTCTTTAAAATGGTATTGATTTAGCGCTCAACACTAAAATGTGATTGCCCGGTGCCATCATAATGTGAATAGGTGTCATATCATGAATTGTCCTATTCATTGATAATAGTCAATAAAGAAGGCAAACTAACTGCCCTGAACACGAATTTAGCGAAAACGGCACCAATTACTCAAAAAATCAACCCCTTTCATAAAAAAGTGAAAATAGGCAACCAAAATGAATATCGAGCTTTACAAAAAACAAAATGTTAATAATTAAAAATTAATAAACAAAAACAAAAAAATCAATGCGGTGGTATATGGCGAACTGGCTCGATACCCAATTATTGTTCATTTAATTAAATACTGATTTAATATAATGTCAGCAGAAAATATGATTTTTAAAACAATGTTTACCTATCTCTTCCAAAAAAAGGTAAAACAATAACTATCTAATCATATTATCTATCTAATCTATCTTATCGATCTAATCAATCTTATCTATCTAATCTATATGAAATATTTATTCTTTCTTATCTTTTCTTATCTTATCTAGTCTATCTATCTTATCTATCTTATCTATAGTATCTATCTGTCTATTTTTTCTATCTATAACAAAAAACATTTCGGCTGGATGCATAGAATGTGTATTGAACCAAGTAATAAATGAACATCAGGTCACGGCTTGTCCTCGTACGCCAATTCACGAAGTCATTGCGCACGTCATATGTTGTCAATGATTGTAAAACTTGACCAATCAGCGATCAACAGCAAATAAATTAAGTATGTATTATCATATTCAAATACACTCACGAAATTTTAAGATATATAACTTATATCTAGTATGTTAATATTTTCTATATTTGATGTAAGAACTACGTATATTGAACTTATCGGTGCTCTCATCAGTTTAGCAATAACTGATGACATTTCTTAAATTAGACAACATGGTTGTATATACATGTACATATTCTGTGTCCTTTATACATTTATACGAATAAATGGTATGCTAAATGATAACATAAACATGGCCATGTATCAAGTTAATATAACATAAACATGGCTATAATTTTATATTAACAAAATGATGACTACATAATAACTAATGATAACATAAACATTGCCGTGTATAAACTAATGTCGATGGCGTTTATACCATACTCCTTCGATGGTATACCAGCCACAAAGTGTAGCCACCCGGAGAAAGAGCCAAGCATTTGCCCACGAGGAATTTGTTATCAAATTTCGTATTGCTTGAACTAACCCACTGCCACACCCAGCTATTCTAATAATCTTCCTAACACTGATAGGAGACACGGACACATCATGAAAAAGATCAGGGTTGAGATATAGACGCGGTGATGGTGTTTTGCTTACAACTTCTTCAAAAAATCTATTCACTCGTTTGAGCGAATATCTCGACATTGGATATTGTTTCAATACAATATTTATTATTTTTCTCCAAATCTCCGGTGGAAGTTCTAGGTGATTTTTCTTAGCATGTTTCGGGTTTCTTTTTAAATTAATCATTTTACGTAACTGTTTCATGTGGAATTCAAACAAAAGATTACTACTAACATTAGCATGTGAGTCACCATCGTTATTACATAATACATTATCATCAGTCATCTGCGAATTCGGTTCGTTGATATAAGAACTAACTTTGCTCTGGTTCGATTCATTATCGTCAGTATCATTGGGAATATCGTTAATATCAGGGTTAATATCATTGATGATGGTGTTAGTTTTGTTAGTGTGAGAGTTTATTTCGCTGATGATCAAATTCGTATCAGTTATATCTTCTGTGCTATGCTTGGTGTCAGAGACAATAGCAAGGCTTGAATCTTGAGCCTCCCATGTAATCTGGGTTGATCTTTCTATAATACAACGAAAGTTTTTATTCTAATTCAAAGACAGTGATTTTATTGGTCCTGTGTTGATGATGATGATGATAACTGACCATCCGAACAAATGCCACCTGTAAACAACGTCAACTTTTTCCATATTCCACTGGCTTGTACACCAGTTTGACAGTATATTTATCGCCGAGTAAATGTGGGGTACACCAATTACCATAATTAACCTTGTTATGACGCGGCCGGAGATCGAATCCACGACCTTCCGATTAAGGGACGGACTCCAAACTTCCCGGCCAACAGACCGATATTTAATAACTGAATGAAAGGGAAACTCTAAAAACCAACACATTTTCATTGTTTTGAGGTAAGTATGTTGCTTCGGTTTGATTTTGATGTGTCAATCACTTAGACAAAAACGATGTCAAGCTTTTAAAATAAGAAGTAGAATACATAAGACCCTAGATGCAAAAGAGACACATGGGTTGATTCAGCGACTGTGGAATCCAAATGCCCCGACCAGGATTTGAACCCTCTGTAGAGAGGGTTAACAAGTCAACCCGCAAAAATGGGTTCAAAAATATAACAAATTTAATATAAGAGTGTAAATTAAGAAGTGAGACATTTAGCGTTGATGGTGCGACATTTAACGTGACCTCGTTTTTTTGCGACATTTAACGTTAGAGGTGCGACATTTAACGTGAGCTTGTGTTGCGACATTTAACGGTGAGAGCGACATTTAACGGCAACAGAGCGACATTTAACGTGAGTTGCGCCATTTAACGGCTGTGCGACATTTAACGGCGCTACAATGTCACAGCATATTAATAATTTCTCTTTATTTGGGCAGTGATTTCGACATGATAATCGGTTGTTCAGAATGATGAACAATTAACAACTTTGACAGAAATGTAAAAGTTTTTAAGCAATAGCATTTTCAGCATCCTATGACGTCACGTGACGTCAGCGCTAAAAATAGGAAACATTTTTGTTTGCACTCTTCAGCCGCTATTTATTGTTGGATTTTCTTTAAATTTTCACAGAATGTACATCTCAAGCCTTAGCTATGTACAAAGTTTGCAGTTCTGCAGATTTGCTTTAAATATTTTGAGTCCTGATGTCATATGGCGTCTTGTGACGTCACAGCATATCTTAGTTCTCATATTTGGGCACTGATTTCGACATGTTGTCAGTTTTTCAGAGAGATGAAAAATTAACGCTTTGACAGATCAAGAATTACGCCCCTTTTAATATTGAAAAATGCCAGATTTCACTTTGTTTGCACTCGATCATCTTCATTTTTTATGCTCACCGAAGGTGACGCATATAGTCGCCGCTTCGTCCGTCCGTCTGTCCATCCGTCCGTCCGTCCGTCACACTTTCCTTGTCCGGACTATTTCTCAGGAACTAACAGCTTGAATTCAACGAAACTTTATGGGAAGCTTTATTACCAAGAGGAGATGCACATATCGTCAGCATGACCCGATTCCTAAATTTTTCACAGAGTTAAGGCCCCTTGACTTTTTGGCCTATAGTTCATATTGCATGATTCTTGTCCGGGCTATTTCTCAGGAATTAATGGCTTGAATTCAACGAAACTTAATGGGAAGCTTTATCACCAAGAGTAGATATGCATATCATCGGCGTGACCTGGTTTCTCAATTTTTCACAGAGTTATGGCCCATTGACTTTTCGGCCTACAGTACATATTGCATGATTCTTGTCCAGGCTATTTCTCAGGAACTAATGGCTTGAATTCAACGAAACTTTATGGGAAGCTTTATTACCAAGAGGAGATGCGCATATCGTCAGCATGACCAAATTCCTAAATTTTTCAAAGAGTTAAGGCCCCTTGACTTTTTGGCCTATAGTACATATTGCATGATTCTTGTCCGGGCTATTTCTCAGGAACTAATGGCTTGAATTCAACAAAACTTAATGGGAAGCTTTATCACCAAGAGTAGATACGCATATCGTCAGCGTGACCTGGTTCCTCAATTTTTCACAGAGTTATGAACCCTTGACTTTTTGGCCTATAGTACATATTGCATGATTCTTGTCCAGGCTATTTCTCAGGAACTAATGGCTTGAATTCAATGAAACTTTATGGGAAGCTTTATTACCAAGAGGAGATGCGCATATCGTCAGCATGACCCGATTCCTAAATTTTTCAAAGAGTTAAGGCCCATTGACTTTTTGGCCTATAGTACATATTGCATGATTCTTGTCCGGGCTATTTCTCAGGAACTAATGGCTTGAATTCACCAAAACTTTATGGGAAGCTTTATCACCAAGAGTAGATAGGCATATCGTCGGCGTGACCTGGTTCCTCAATTTTTCACAGAGTTATGGCCCCTTGATTTTTTGCCTATAGTTCATGTTGCATGATTCTTGTCCAGGCTATTTCTCAGGAACTAATGGCTTGAATTCATTGAAACTTTATGGGAAGCTTTATCACCAAGAGTAGATACGCATATCGTCGACGTGACCTGGTTCCTCAATTTTTCACAGAGTTATGGCCCCTACTACCTTGTTGTTGACTAATATTCATGTCATTTGTCTAATTTCACAGGAGATATCATTTAAACAAAACCCCACAAAATTCAATATGCTAGTAATGTCAATCATAATCATGTCAGCTAATTGTTGTTTAGGCCATTATACACTATTTCAAATATCCAGTCATATGTCAAGAGTGTTGGTTAACCTCTTTGATATGAGCACACATTGAAATGTATGACCTAAATTTTAGTAGTATAAAAACTTAAAAAAAATCAATGAAAGATCTGATGAGTAACACGTATTATCATATTAAATAGTAAACTGTTACTAAGTCTCCAAATTAGAGTTGGTAAAACATCTCATCTGATGAGGAGAATAGATATGATTTAGGAATGGGGATTTCAACATATCCTCCCACCCATTGACCAAGGCCTTATTTGTAACAATGACGTTCTTCGTGGAGCATCTGTCAGTTCTACTGACTTTCTTGTTAAGCAATTGCCTTCAAACTTTATGACAATATTAATAACCATAAATCTCAGATAAATTTGATTATGGCTGATATTGGACTATTAGGCTATATTTCACATTGTTTGCCTTCTAGCATTTTTATTAGCTCACCTGAGCACAAAGTGCTCAAAGTGAGCTTTTGTGATCGCCCGTTGTCCGTCGTCCATCGTCCGTGCGTCAGTGCGTCCGTACGTGCGTCCGTTGTCAACTTTTCGTTCAAACGACTTCTCCTCCTAAACCACTGGATGGATTTTGACCAAACTTCACAGGAATCATCCTTATCATGACCTCTATCAAAGTTGTTCAAATAATTTTGATTGGGTGAATAAGTAGGTCACAGGAGCTAAAAATAGATTTTTAAAATGCAATCTTAGAAAATCTTCTCCTGCAAAACTGTAAGGCCTAGAGCTTTAATAATTGGTATGTAGAATTGTCTTATGAACATCTACAAAAGTTGTTCAGATCATGACCCTGGGGTCAAAATTGCCCCGCCCCAGCGGTCATTTTATTTTTCATAGGTTTATATAGTGAAAAACTTTAAAAATCTTCTTCTATGAAACAATAAGGCCTAGAGCTAAGATATTTGGCATGTAGCATTGTCTAATGAATCTCTACAAAAGTTGTTCAAATTATGACCCTGGGGTTAGAATTGGCCCTGCCCCGGGGGTCACTTGTTTTACATAGACTTATATAGGAAAATCTTAAAAATCTTCTTTTATGAATCCATAAGGCCTAGAGCTTAGATAATTAGCTCACCTGAGCACAACGTGCTCATGGTGAGATTTTATGATTGCCTTTTGTCCGGCGTCTGTCGTCCGTCCATCTGTCCGTGCGTGCGTGCGTCTTGCGTCAACTTTTTCAACAACATCTCCTCCTAATCCGCTGAAGGGATTTTGACAAAATTTCACAGGAATCATCCTTATGATGTCCTCTAACAAAATTGTACAAATTATTATGATTGGTAAAAAAAGTAGGTCACAGGAGCTAAAAATAGATTTTAAAATGCAATCTTAGAAAATCTTCTCCTGCAAAACTGTAAGGCCTCTACAGCATGTAGAATTGTCTTATAAACCTTTACAAAAAATGTTCAAATCATGGCCCTAGGGTCAAAATTTGCCCTGCCCCAGGGGTCACTTTATTTTACATAGGCTTATATAGGGAAAACCTAGAAAAAAAGAGAAATGGCCTGGTGTTAAGATATTGGGTATGTAGTATTGTCTGGTGGATCTCTACTTAAGTTGTTCAAATCATGGCCCTTGGGTGAAAATTGGCCCTGCCCTAGGGGTCACTTGATTTTACATAGGAAAAATAGAAAAATCATCTCCTGAAATACTGCAAGGCTTAGAGCTTGGATATTTGGTATGTAGAATTGTCTTGTGAACTACTACAAAAGTTGTTAAAATATTGACCTCTGGGTCAAAATTGCCCTCGCTCCAGGGCTCATTTTATTTTACAAAGGCTTATATATAGGGAAAAACTAGAAAAATCTTATCAGACACCACATGGCCTAGAGCTTAGATATAAGGCTTGTACCATTGTCTAGTGGATCTCTACCAAAGTTGTTCAAATCATGGCCCTTGGGTCCAAATTGGGTCCGCCCCAGGTGTCACTTGATTTTACATAGGCTTATATAGAGGAAGAAAGGAAAATCTTCTTCTCAGAAACCACAAGGTTAAGAGTTAAGATATTTAGTGTGTAGCATTGTTTAGTACATCTATATCAAGTGTTTTTTTTTCAAATAATGGCCCTGTGTCAAAATTGGTCCCACTTTAAGTATGTTCATATTATAAACCATTGAAAGCAATATTTCTAAGGTGAGCGATTAAGGGCCATCAAGGCCCTCTTGTTTCTTAACCAATCATCTCTAAAATTTGCGACAATGTTAAGTGTCATAAAAGTTTGAATTTTGGCTGATATTTGCCCTTTAGGACAGGAGTTATGCCTCTTTTGAAATGATAAAAATGGCTTATTTGGCTTTGTTTGCACTCTAAGTAATTTCTGAAAACCTTAAATTTCACTGTTTATGCCTCAGCATCTCTATTTCTAAAGCAGTATGTTTAGCATGTTTGGCATTGAGGGCTATTTATCTCAGGTGAGCGATTTAGGGCCATCATGGTCCTCTTGTTATTTTTTAAAACGAAGTTGATCCTTGAAAAATGGGTTCTCAAGGGGTTTGTTAGTTTCTTTGAAATTCACACTCTTTATATAGAGTATTGATTATCTCCTTTTATTAAATATATTTTTATATAATCAATGTAAATATCATTGTAATTATATATTTTAATACATTGTAAATTATAGCTAAACCAGCAATGTTGTCTTAGAATTTTTAGCTTGTCTGCTTTTCGAAGAAAAAAAATGAGCTTTTGTTGTAGCTCCAGCATCTGTGTTGTCGTCTGGACTTTAACGTTGGCTGTACCTTATCTACTATTCATCTTGACAAGGCCTATCCAGACATACACAAATATTTCCCCTACTGACTTTGACCTATTTTTGCTGTAACTTTTGAAAACTTTAAAGTGCTTGTCATTTCAGAACTGTTACCAACAGGGCACTGATATTTCACATGTGAATTCCTTGTGGCAAAACATTTTCATCAATGTTACCTTTAGGACTTTTGACCTTGACCTTTGAACTTTGATCTATTTTTGAAATGTTTAACAAAAGAACTTCAGCATTTCCCATAACTTCTTTGCTATTTGACATACAACTTTTATTTTTGGTATGCATATACATCTTGACAAGGCCTGCTCAGATATACATATACCTCAATATTTGACCATTGCGAAATAGTATTGTGTTTCACCATATTTGGGTCTAAATTGACACGTCAGATGTTCATTTATTTTATTATAGATTTATGTAGAAAGCAATTACCTTCCATTTTTGATCACAGGGTACAATTTTGTGTATGGAATTGAACTTTGAACTTGGTCATGAGCAAGTGACCTACTTTGTGATAAATTTAGCCCCTTTGTCTGGCATTAAACTATGACCTTTGCCATGACCCAGTGACCTCCTTGTGAACCTGCAAATTTTGACCACATATACTGTTTGGACTGTTTGGTGTGTAAAATTGAAATTATCTTCTTTTATTCTGCATGGATTCTGTATTCAGTAGGACTGTGTTATAATATAGTAACTTGTACAGGCAATGAAGGCAATGTTTCTCAGGTGAGCGACTTGGTCTTCTTGTTAATTATCAAATTACATTGTAGTTTTATGGGATTCTAAATTTGGTACACAAATAATTCCTGTAATTGTATTTCATATATTTTCAGACGTTGATATTGACCTATAAAATATATTAAATCATTTCTACTTCAAAGTTTACACCATTTTTCACATACATATCCTCCCCTTTTCTAAACTTTTATATACTACAGGCTCTCACCACCCCAAAGCAGGAGTTATACCAACTGAGAAGTCGGACTGTGACTGCAAAGCTGACTCCAGACCTGGATGAAACCATACCATTTGAGGAACAAGAAGCTGGAGCTGGAGCTGCAGCTGAAGAGGAGGAGGGCATTTTTGGAATGGCAGTGCCCACTGATATTATGCAGCAGACCACAGACGCTCTTTTGGAGCAGAACAGGCACTGGGAGGTGAGGGATACCGCTAATACTAAAGTGTACACTCAGGACATTGCTGGGTGGGGGCTTTTGGTCTTGTATTGAGAGTTTGATGTTCGGATAGGCCAGTGCTTACCCCTGAAGTATTCATGTTCCCTAGAAGTTACTGTAGCTATCTTTTCAATCCATCAGTGGTTGTCATATAGTTCTCTATTTGCACCATATTTCTTTGTCCTTAGTTGTTAGAACTTTTCTTAAGATTGATGTAAAATACAAATTTTCATTGAAACCAATAAAGATATTGAATCATAAATTTAACTTCTTATAAGAGAGTCATAAAGCTTTGAGTTAATCAACTCTTATGTCATATCTTATCGGAAGTGTTGACATCTAAACAAGTGGTATTTCACCCCATCATATAAGTATGTCTCTCTCCCCCCCACCCCTTACTTATATGAGGGAGACATATTCTTTTTGTTTTTTGCTCACCTGAGCACGAAGTGCTCAAGGTGAGCTATTGTGATCACCTTTTGTCCGTCGTCCGTCGTCCGTGCGTGCGTGCGTCCGTCCGTCGTCAACAATTTGCTTTAAAGAACATCTCCTCCTGAACCACTGAAGGGATTTTGACCAAACTTCACAGGAATCATCCTTATGATGCCCTCTATCAAAGTTGTACAAATTATTCAGATTGGTTGAAAAAGTAGGTCACAGGAGCTAAAAATAGATTTTAAAAACTCAAACTTTGAAAATCTTCTTCTACAAAACTGCAAGGCCTAGAGCTTAGATATTTGGTATGTAGCATCATCTTATGGGCCATTACCAAGATTGTGCAAATCATAGCCCTATGGTGATAAATGCCCCCGCACCAGGGGTCACTTGTTTTACAAAGAGTTATATAGGAAAATCTTAAAAAATCTTCTTCTGTAAATCCATAAGGCCCAGAGCTTAGATATTTGGTATGTAGCATCATCTAATGGTTCATTACCAAGATTGTTCAAATCATAGCCCTATGGTGATAAATGCCCCCGCACCAGGGGTCACTTGTTTTACATAGAGTTATATAGGAAAATCTTAAAAAATCTTCTTCTGTAAATCCATAAGGCCCAGAGCTTAGATATTTGGTATGTAGCATCATCTAATGGTTCATTACCAAGATTGTTCAAATCATAGCCCTATGGTGATAAATGCCCCCGCACCAGGGGTCACTTGTTTTACATAGAGTTATATAGGAAAATCTTAAAAAATCTTCTTCTGTAAATCCATAAGGCCCAGAGCTTAGATATTTGGTATGTAGCATCATCTAATGGTTCATTACCAAGATTGTTCAAATCATAGCCTTACGGTGATAAATGACCCCGCACCAGTGGTCACTTGTTTCACATAGAGTTACATAGGAAAAGACCTAGAGCTTAATCTATAGATTTGATGTGAAATATTGTCTAGTGGTCCGTACCCACATAATTCATAATTATAGACCAATCATAAAAAAAATATTTTGCAATATTACTAGTTTGAGAGATTATGACTAGATAATGGTTAAAATTTTGCCCTTGATTGAATCACTTTTTACTTTAAATTACATACTTGATATATGTTTTATATTAAAATCAGTATCTACGATTAAATAAAATGATAAAAAGACTAAGAGAATATATTGTATCAATTGTATATTAAATAAAGGTTTTCTTTAAGAAAGATATGAAAGTATAGATAATCGTATTGTTGGTAATAAAAACACATTCGGTCGTTTTAGGTTATAATATTATTAACCAATGAAAAATTAGGAAACTATTCAGCCCTCCATTTCCGGTTTCAGTTTGGTAGGTATACGATTCTCTTCAGAAATTTCAACGAATTATCGAAGATCATTAATCTAACAGACCTAAAAAGCGATTGAAAAGTAGGTCAGTAGGTCAAATCTTAGAAAAACCTTGTTTACACACTGGAGGCCACAATTTTGATTCAATCTTCCTCAAACTTGGTCAGCACAAATGTCCTCAGGTGAGCGTCTTTAGGGCCATCTTGGTCCTCTTGTTTTCTGTCTGTCACACTTTTTGTCCGGAGCATAATTCAGAAAGTATCAAAGCTATTAAGTTGAAACTTCATAGATGGATAGATCACATGGAGGGGAAGTGCAGTGCAAAATAACATAACTCTGCACATCATATTTTTTTGAGTTATTGCCCTTAGTCCCCTACCGGTGTTCACACCGGAGGGGACTATAGGTTTGCCCTCCGTCTGTCCGTCCGTCAGGACGTCTGTCTGTCCATCTGTCCGTCCGTCTGTCCACTCAAATCTGGTTCCTGCGATAACTTTATAACTAAGCAAGCTAACTTGATGAAACTTGGTATATGACTAAATGGCAATATGTAGATTATGCACATTGTTTTATTTTTAGCTCACCAGAGCACGAAGTGCTCAGGATGAGCTATTGGGATCACCCTTCGTCCGTCGTCTGTCATCCATCGTCAACAATTTGCTTTAAAAGACATCTCCTCTGAAACCACTGGACAGAATTTGATAAAACTTGGCATGTATGATCCTTGGGTGGGCCTCTACAAAAATTGCTCAAATAAAGTTGATCCATGAAGAACTCTGGTTGCCATGGCAACAAATAGAAAAACTAATTGAAAACTTTGAAAATCATCTCCTCTGAAACCGCTGGACAGAATTTGATAAAACTTGGCATGTATGATCCTTGGGTGGGCCTCTACAAAAATTGCTCAAATAAAGTTGATCCATGAAGAACTCTGGTTGCCATGGCAACAAATAGAAAAAATAATTGAAAACTTTGAAAATCATCTCCTCTGAAACAAATGGTCAGAATTTATTTTCCTTTGGCACAAATAGTCACCTCATGAATGTCTACCATAATTGCTAAAATAAAGTTGATCCCTTGAAAAATGAGGCCCCTAGGGGGTTGGCTAATTTCCTTATATACTCTATATAGAAAACATCAAAATACTTTTTTTTATGAAGCCAGCTGTGAGAATTAAATTTCCTTTGGCCCAAATAGTTACCTCATGAATGTATACCAATATGGCTAAAATAAAGTTAATTCCTAAAAAAATGAGGTCCCTAGGGGTGGCTAATTCCCTTATATACTCTATATAGAAAACATCAAAATTCTTCTTCTGTGCAAAGGCCAATATGGGGCTGAAATTTGGCCCCATTCCCATCCGTAAAAGTATATATTTTTCCTCAACCGCATTTTACACACTTCTCCTTCTCAATTTGTTTTGTTTTTTCTCATGTAACTGGTAATCCGCCTGGTAATCTAAAGAGAACTAAAAAGAGAGAGGAAAAAACTTGAAATGAGCTTATCTGTTTAACTTTTTTTTTCATTTTTTCCCACTTTTTCTATTTTGCATAAAATTCTGCCAGATTCATGGCGATGTCACGTACGCAAATTGCCGATTTTGTTACGAAAAATATTTTAATGTAGAGATGCATTGTTTTGTGGATAAAAGCTAAAAAGACACACTGTAGGTAATTTGGAGAGTACTTTTAGTATTTTGCAAAATAGATTCACAACTTTCTCTGACCATGTAAATAAGATTTATAACCAAAAAAGCTTTGCATTTCTAAATGTCATCAGTTTTCGCGGATTTACTTTCTCTTTTGACAACTTGTAAATAAAAGGAATCTGAAACGATATTAAAGAATTTTCTAAATATTTTGTTACAGATTGTTATTTAACCCTTTCCCTCATAGAAGACACCATGAAAAGACCTATGCGAACAGCATAAAACCAGATCAGCCTGCGAGTAACTCGATCAGGTTTTATGCTGTTCGCTGCTCCTCAGTGGTCTGGAGATGAGGATTTTGTAATTAAATTTGGTAAGGTTTAACTGTGGTTTTATGCAGATCAGGCTTTATGTGATACCTATTAAGGGCGTCAAAATGAGTATATATGAGGGAAAGGGTTAAAAGTTTAATCATGTTATGTAAAAGTTAAATCAACCATTTTAACAAACTGCTTTCATTTTCTTCCCATACAAAAAGCCCTGTGTCTTTCAAACTATCACATTGTGTAACTGCAACTGATAATACAATATATTATATTATCTTCAATTAATAAATTTCAGAATTTTACTTACATGAAATTAATGGTCAGGATTGATTTCATGAATATCTGCCATGATTGCTAAAATGAAGTTGATCTCTGGTTTGTCATTTGATTTCCTTATAGAAAAAATCATCTTGAATATGCTGATTTACACTGGTGAGCGTTTATGGCCCTTGGGCCTCTTGTTTTTATTCGACTAAAATTGTGGTTGCTATGGTAACGGAAATAGTGAAAATATGGCAAAAAAATGGGATCCCGTGATAACTTTATAACTAAGCAAGCTAACTTGATGAAACTTGGTATATGACTAGATGGCAAAATGTCGATTATGCACATCATTTTAATTTTGTTCTTCGACTAAAATTGTGGTTGCTATGGTAACGGAAATAGTGAAAATATGGCAAAAAATGGGATCCCGCGACCGCGATAACTTAATAAGAAATTTTATAAGGCATGTATATAGTCAGGATGGTGATGCAGAGTGAAAGTTGAGCAATTTAGAACACGACCTGTTGGTCGTGTAAGCCTAGGACCTAGCTGGACCAGACCATTAATCTACTAGTGAATGTCGTTCGGTCGGGCCTTAATGTCGAACCCTGTCCCATGATAACTCAAAAAGTATTGAAGATATTTCTATGAAACTTGAAATGGATAGATAGCTGTACTTTGGAGATTATGCATGTTTTTTTGTTTTTTTTCTTCCTAGGTTTAAATAATCTGGTTGCTATGACAACAAATAGACTTAGAATATGGCAAATAAAGCTATATATTGTGACTTAAAATATGAATAGATGGCAGTATGGAGATTATGCACATCATTTTTAGTTGTTTTTTTTACTCTTTTTCATCTGACCAAAATTCTGGTTGCTTTGGTTATGGGAAAATAATGTACCTCTCCGGTAGGGGACTCGTGTGTTGCCTGCAACACCAGTTACTTGTTAAATTTAATACTTAATTTTTGTCCGGAGCACAACTCACAAAGTATTAAAGCTTTTAACTTGAAACTTTATAGATGGATAGATCACGTGGAGGGGAAGTACAGTGCAAAGAACCGAAACTCAGGGTTCAACATTAACTTCTTCATTCACTGGACCAGTGGCCTAGTAGCTCAGAGAATTGACGAGACCTGACCTAATTTGACCAAACCTTTTTTGAGATAAACCCTGTAGAACAATATCTTAAACATCACTTAATAGTTATGCACCTGTTGTATACAATGTATATATTGAGGGATACACAGTCATATGATAATGATAAAAATATTTGAATAAAAGATAACGATAAAATATGTAATTAACTTTTTTTCTTTCATTAAACTGTTTCAACTTTTATTAAAGAACACCATGGGCATCTTAGGCTGCATATCAGCACTATGGGTACATGAACAATGTCATACTGTGTACTAAAAATCTTAAAGTTGCTTCATTTTCAACATTGTTGAACACACAATGTCCATCATTAACTTTAACAGTCCATATAAAATCAGTCTCTGCACTGACTGGTCAACCTAATTTATTATAAGACCTCACATTGTGAGTGTTTATTTCTTATGTGCAATGTTAATTCATTTTGAATTTTATGTCATCAATTTTAAAGTTGTCAGTATGGTACCTTGAATAAATCTACCCAAAGTCTCAAATTCCTGCAAGGCAGACTGTAAAGAACATCACACTGTTTTCATCGTCGTATCCCAGCCACACAAAATTGACATTTGAGCTTTAGTTTTTCATACTCTTTTGATTTCTGATTTTCCTTATGTTTATTTGATATTTTGCTACTTGTATTTGTCGAAACCAAAATTTAAATAGGGCCATACTTAATATAATCGAGAAACATACGTCTACTGGATTGTAACATATTCAAATAAACAAATAAAGAAAATGGTGCGGTGTTACATTTGGGAAACCAGAATTTGTCTCCTTTTAGATATAAATTATTTTTTGATGTACCATAACTATGCTCATTTAGACTCATAAGACAAAGGAAAGATAGTAATCACGGGCTACAAATTCAAACATTGCTTTTATTTCAACGATCAAACACATTTTCAGTAATTTACAGCATGTCGCCATGCGACAGAGCAAGTGCCCGTTCAAACGGCATCAACAGCCAATCAAAAAGTCGTACTTGATTGATTAATGAAATGCTAAAAATAAACTTGGGTTTTCCAAACTTGGAAAGCTCAAGCAAATGAAATTACAGATAAAAATCGATTTTTTTCATCAGAAATACATGTTGTTAATTAAATGCATGAATGGAAGGGGATTTTTTGGATTTTTAGCTCGACTATTCGAAGAATATGAGAGCTATTCAAAGAATATGAGAGCTATTGTAGTTACCCTGGCGTCGGCCTTGCAGCTTTTGGTTAAAGTTTTGCGTGCAAGTTACTATCAACCTTATATCTCAATTATTGACTTGAAAGTTTATAAATATGTTCAGGGGCATCAGACAACCAAGGTAGATAACTCTTGACTGAATTTGATATGAATTATGGCCCCTTTTTTAGCTCACCTGAGCACTTTGTGCTCAAGTATGCTTTTGAGATCGCCCTTCGTCCGTCGTCGTGCGTCGTCCATGGTGCGTCGTCAACAATTTGCTTTAAACGACATCTCCTCTGAAACCACCGGACAGAATTTGATTAAACTTGGCAGAAATGATCCTTGGGTGAACCTTCACAAAAGTTGCTAAAATAAACTTGATCCATGTAGAACTCTGGTTGCCATGGCAACAAAAAGAAAAAAAAATGAAAACTTCAAAAATCATCTTCTCAAAAACTACTGGCCAGATTTTAAAATAAATTGGTACAGATGTTCCTTGGGTCAACCTCTACCAAAGTTGTTAAAATTATTCCGATCCGTAAAAAAACATGGCTGCTAGGGGTGGGGCTTATTTGCCTAATATGTATATTGGGAAAACTTTAATCAACATTTGCTCTGAAACCACTGGACAGAATTTGATTAAACTTGGCAGGGATGATCCTTGGTCAACCTTCATAAAAGTTGCTAAAAAAAACTTGATCCATGTAGAACTCTGGTTGCCATGGCAACAAAAAGAAGAAAAAATGAAAACTTTCAAAATCATCTGCTTCAAAACTACTGGCCAGATTTTAAAATAAATTGGTACAGATGTTCCTTGGGTCAACCTCTACCAAAGTTGCTTAAATTTTTCCGATCAGTAAAAAACATGGCCGCCAGGGTCGGGGCTTATTTGCCTTATATGTATATAGGGAAAGCTTTAATCAACATTTCCTCTGAAACCACTGGACAGAATTTGATTAAACTTGGCAGGAATGATCCTTGGGTCAACCTTCACAAAAGTTGCTAAAATAAACTCGATCCATATAGAACTCTGGTTGTCATGGCAACAAAAAGAAAAAAAATATGAAAACTTTAAAAATCATCTGCTTCAAAACTACTGGCCAGTTATGTCGGGGGTTATGCCCCTTTCAATGCTAAAAAGGCTATGTTTCACATTGTTTGCCTTCTAGCATTTTATTTCTTAACCAATCATCTCTAAAATTTGTGACAATGTTAAGTGTCATAAAATTTTGAATTTTGGCTGATATTTGCCCTTAAGGACAGGAGTTAAGCCCCTTTTGAAATGATAAAAGTGGCTTATTTGGCTTTGTTTGCACTCTTAGTAATTTCTGAAAACCTCAAATCTCACTGTTTACGCCTCAGCATCTCTATTTCTAAAGCAGTATGTTTAGCATGTTTGGAATTGAGGGCTGTTTATCTCAGGTGAGCAATTTAGGGCCTTCATGGCCCTCTTGTTAACTTAGAAATTTTGGTTAAAGTTTTGCATGCAATAGAATATTTGGTTAAAGTTTTGCGTGCAAGCTCAATAAACACTCATGGTATTGACTTGAAAGTTTATGAATATGTTATGGGGCATCAGACAACCAAAGTAGATAACTCTTGATGGAATATATTACAAATTATGTCCCCTTTTTAACTTAAAAAATTGGTTAAATTTTTGCATTCAAGCTTCTTTCCAGCTGATATCTCAGATATTGCTTGTGGAATTGACTAGAAAGTAAAGGAGTGTCTTCAGGGGCATCCGAAAACCATGGAGGATAACTTTTGGACTGAATTTTATGCAAATTATGGCCCTTCTCTAACTTTGATTTTTGGTTAAAGTTTTGCATGCACAGTGTTATTGTGCTTATGTCTCAGTAACTAGGCATTGGATTGATTTTAGACTTCATAAAACTATTCAGGGGTGTCAGACTATCAAGGAATATCATTTTTGACTATTATTATGTACAGGGTATGTGAAGAGCAAGAATTGAAATAGATTTCATTTGATTTACCAACAAGCATTTTGAATAGTCGAGGGTGCTGTACTCTGACAGCTCTTGTTTAACTAGACCAGTCTGACCAGTTACTCGTGGGCTTTACAAGACCGAACCGACTGTCTACTAGAAAATGTTCAGTCATAGGTTAATGTCGAACCCTGATATTTTTTTAAGTTATTGCTCATTGTTAAATTTCATACTTAATTTTTGTCCTGAGCATAACTCACAAAGTATCAAAGCTTTTAACTTGAAACTTCACATGGGTAGATCTCATGGAGGAGAAGTGCCATGCACAAGAACTGTAACTCTGAACAACAATGTTTTGGGAGTTATTGGATTTGGTTTAATTTCATACTTTTTTTATATGCCGCCAGAGGCGGTTGTATATTAGCGTCATCTTCTCCGTACGTCCGTACGTACGTCCATTTCTTGTGAATGCAACTACTCCTTTGTTTCTGAATGATTCTTTTCAAAACTTGGTCAATGTCATTACTATAATAGGTAGATGTGCATGAAGTGGCGATTTTCCGTTCATCAATTTTTGCAAGATTTGTGTCCCTTGAACCTTAGTCTCTGTAGCTGATTGATATTGCAGCCTTGTGAATGCATCTCCTCCTACATTTCTGAATGAATCTTTTCAAAACTTGGTCAATGTCATTACTATAATGGGTAGATAGGCATGAAGTGGCAATTTTCCAGTTCATCAATTTTTACAAGATTTGTGTCCCTTGAAACTTAGTCTCTGTAGCTGATTGATATTGCAGCCTTGTGAACGCAACTCCTCCTACATTTCTGAATGAATCTTTTCAAAACTTGGTCAATGTCATTACTATAACTGGTAGATGTGCATGACGTGGCAATTTTCCAGTTCATCAATTTTTACAAGATTTGTGTCCCTTGAAACTTAGTCTTGGTAACTGATTGATATTTCAACCTTGTGAACACCATTCCTTGTATGTTTCTGACCTAATCTTTCCAGTCAGCTATGCTGGTTAGCAGAGTAAGACTTTCAACTGTTTTTCTCAAGAAAACACCCAGCTGTCCCTGCAGGGATCAAGCCTACTAAACATGCAACCACGATCTCAGGCCCTTGTTTTTTTCATCATCTTTAGTGATTGCCTTAATTTGAGAAAAGAATATTCGCGAATATACTGCTTTTTTTTCAGCTAAATTAATTGGTCTCACGGACTTAATTATGAGTTTATGCTTACAAAAATGTTTAAAGCAATAATTAAAAGGACCCTCTTGGTCTTTATATTTTGTGGCAGCATATATCATGGTAACACTTGCACTCGTGTTGTCTGGAGTATTACTCAAAAAGTATCAAAGCTGTTAACTTGAAACTTCATAGGCACATAGATCTCAAAGTTGAGAAGTGTCATGCACAAGAACTGTAAATCTGCCCATCATTCTTAGGAGTTACTGCCCTTTGTTCAATTTCAAACTTATTTTTTGTCTGGAACGTAACTCAAAAAAGTACAAAAGCTATGAACTTAACCCCACAGGTGGATAGACCTCATGATGGAATAGTGTCATGCAAAAGAACCATAACTCTATCATATTTTTGGAGTAATTGCCTTTTTAGCTCACCTGAGCAAAGCTCAGGGTGAGCTATTGTGATCCCGTGAGCTTCCATCGTGCGGCGTCAACAAATTTAAGTGTTTACACTCTATCACCTTTATTTCTTAAGCAATCACCTTCAAACTTTAAGACAATGTTTATGACCATAAGGTTTCGATTGAGATCGATTATGGCTGAGATCTCTCTATTAGGTCAGAAGTTATGCCCCTTTTAATATTCAAAAAATGCCATATTTCCGTTGTGCATCTTCATCTTTTGAGCAATCATCTTCAAACTTTATGGCAATGCTTATGACCATATGGGCTCGATTGAGTTCGATTATGGCTGAGATCCATCAATTTGGTCAGGAGTTATGCCCATTTAATATTCAAAAAATGCCATATTTTATATAAAAAAAATGCCAGATTTTTTCACTCTTTATTTCTTAAGCAATCATCTTCAACATTGTAAATTTTGGGGTTTTAATGTTTCGATTGAGTTCAATTGTGGCTGAGATGGGCCATTTAGGTCAGGAGTTATGCCCCTTTTAATACAAAAAATGCAAGATTTCACTTTGTTTATTCTCTACCAACTTCATTTTTTTTAACAATCTTTTTTAAACTTAAGACAATGTTTATGCCCATAATCTCGCAATCGGGTTCAATTATAATTGATATTGACCAGTAAATTTAGAAGTTTCACTTTTACACTCTAGCATCTTTATTTCTTAAGCAATCATCTTTCTCAGGTGAGCGATCAAGGGCCATCTTGGCCCTCTTGTTTTAAATTTTGTACTTAGTTTTTGTCAAGAGATTTTTCATGCACTATGAGACATATAACCTTGAGACTTCATAGATGAATAGATCACCTGGAGAAGGAGTACAGTGCACAAGAACCTCTATTCATATTTTTGGAGTTATTGCCCGTTGTTTCATTACATGTACAATTAAGATCTGTTCGGAGCATAACTCATGCCCTATGAGATATAAAACCTTAAAGCTTCATGGGTAGATGTTATGGACAAAAATTGCAGTACACAAGAGCATAATCCTTTTCAAAGGTTTCTTGATGGAGTTCTCTTTTATACAATTTCATGTCCTTAAGATAACTCCTGTTCGACTCATGCTATTGAAATCAAATATCATTTATGGAAAAAATTTGAGGGAAAGTGTCATGCACAATAATCATAACTCTGGCCTCAGTATTTTCGGAGTTATCCCCCTTTTCACAATTTCTTGACCACAAGATAACTATTGTTCTACTTATGCTATTGAAACAAATTTCAGTTATGGAAAGAAATTGATGAGAGGAAGTCTTAAACACAAGGTCCATAACTCTGGGCAGAGCTTTATCAATATAATCAGCCCTTTAACTATTTGCATATGTCATTGTGTACCTATGTGGGTGTGGGGGGAGACATCAGTTTTCTACGAAAACAAATCTCTAGTTAAAGTATTGTGTTTATTGTAATACAGGATAAGTGTTCCAGACTTGAAACCGAGGTACAGGAGCTTGAGACGGAGAGGGTGAGAGCCATTCAATGTCAGACTGAGCTCGAGTCCCAGTTACGCCAGATTGAACAGGTTTGTTGCAAGATTTAGATTAGTATCTGTACTGTGCATACCAGGAACAATGAGAGAACTGAGTGTAATTTTTTCAACTCAAAAGATGAAATATGATGACTGTTAGAAAAGTAGTGGCAACAGTCCTGTATTTTTACCATTTGCATGTGCATCTACAAGTATGGCAAATCAATGTATTTTTGCTTAATTGACTGGAAAGGCAAAAATTGCATTTAAATTGCAGTTGAAATACATGTAATATACTGGCTGGAAAAGAAATGCATATTTTAGTAAAGAGCAAAGGCGGTATTGTAAGATGCGTGGACTGGTCAGAAATTAAAGCTGACTTGGATAATGTGTATAGGGATATTATGCTGCAATACCATACTATTGCTCAATGCGTATCTAATTTATAAAAGGGAAGAACCAGCACCAAAGATGAGGCTCGTCCTGGCTGAGTCAGACAAACTCACAGTTGCAGTGAAAGCAATAATCAATATAGTTGCAAGATGTACAGTGGAGCAGAAAGTGGAAATATTGGGCCTTAATTTGTCAGTGGTTTCCCTTATTTTATGGCTACTTCTTACTAAATGCAGACACATTTGACTCAATTACCTGTTACTTTATGGAGACTCATATTGACAGTCGGTTTGCAACTGCATAAAGGTCATTATCAGCAAAAAAAGATTTGATCTAAATATCATTGTTGCTGGTTTGAAACTTCAATCATTATGATCTATTTAAACAAAAGTTGTTTTTGTTCTGAAAATAATTGCATTAGAAATGATTTTTGTGTTACCTGCTGTAAGCAGAGGTGACACATAAGGATCACTTTTCTGTTGTCTGTCACACATTTCCCCTCATGCTTCAGCAGGTGACATATGTTCCAGAGAACACTCTTGTTGATACTTGGGGTTGCTGGTATGTGTGCATGTTCTTAGGACTCATAAGTTGGGAGAATTTCCACCATCAGAAAGATAGATATTTTCCCACGGTTTCTACACATAATTACCTTTTTTTCATAATTACAGGATTCTTTAAAATTAAGTACATATATCGATCAATTAATCAGGAATATGACTAAATACACTGTAAACTCCTTATAACGCTCCTCGGAACAACGCTGTATCCAATGTAACGCGGATGTCCATGGACCCCTTTTTTTTTGTGGAAAAATAGCAATTTTCGTATTTTTCGTATGTAGCCGCTATTTTTGTTTACAAACAGCAGTTTCCGGTTATCCGCCGATTACCTGATACGTGTTAGTTTCTCTCGCTGTAGGCTGAAAACCAGTCTCACTAGTACACTTAGGTGCCTGAACAATGGTAAACTGTCATAAGTCAAACAGTTAAGAAGCCAATATCGGCTATTTTTTGTGTTATACATATGAAACAAATAAAATAATGCAAACATATACGACTCGTTTCTTGAGTTATTCTCACGCTATCCTGTTTTTCATGCTATCACCTATTGTCGTTAAATCTGAAATGGAAATGAAACATCTTTCTTTTTGGACTAATAAAGATACACATTCTTATGGTAAGATCTATGTTAATAAATATATAAATTAACACACATTTTGATACGGATTATCGATTAATCACAATAAGAATAAGACAGAAACTGACCGCCGATTTTACCGGTACAGTGTAAGCCGGTGGGTGGGGGATGGCTTTACTCGATATAGCATACAGTATAAGTGGATGGGGGGGATTTTAACCTGAAATAGCAATAACGCGGATTCACATAGAGCGCGGATCACCACCTTGGACCCCCAAACCCGCGTTATAGAGTTTACAGTGTAGGTAGATTGATATGTGTCAGGTTTCTTTTTCTATTCTTCTGTTCATGCTATGCGGAAATTAATGTACCAGTATGCTAATTTATTCTCCTTGTGATATTTTTAAAATAGTAGCGTCTGTCTATGAAAAGAACCAATTGAATTGTCAAATATCGTAAATCACGCTCCTCATCTTGATCATATGGAGGTATGTCTTATAACTCAAAAAGTTGAAGTCCGATTCGAATGCGTTTTTTTGCATTCTGTTCCCTGTTGATAGCCTAATAACATATGAAAGGATTCGAGGGTCCGTGTGGCTGAAAGCTTTTGAGCTACGGAAGGTTGAATGTTCGAACCTCGCAAAAAAACTGTGCAAATGAGGGTAGGTCTACAAAAAACCTATCCATTTTTGTTAGAGATCAGATTGAAGAAGTCTGTCTCCTGCATACCATTTGAAAGACATATACACACAAAATATATGGGGTGGCGAATTAAAGAAATGTGTGGTTTGTCCTCTAGAAACGGTCAAGCTTTACTAAAATTTAGGAAAAATTAAAATTTCAAAAACATGTTTTTTGTCGCTCCTGACTTTATCTTTTGTTTATTCGTCATTAAATTTTCACACGTTATGCTTTGTTAAGTTTGAAAGGGCCTCACAATTAAAAAGTTAAAAAAAAATTGAAAAGTTCAAGGTCATATTACGATAATTGTTTTTATTCGGCCCCAAAGTGTTCCAAAACTAAAAATATTTCATTGAGAGAATATTAACAAAAGTTTTAGTTAATGAAAAGCTCTTTCCAGTGATGTTCAGTTTTTGAAGATCGGACTTGATTTGGTCATTTTACGGCAGTCCAAGGTTTGATCCTTTTTAGAAAAATTGTAAATCAGTTTTTATGCTTCAAATTGTGATATATAAGAAATAGAATGTTTGACTAGTGCGACTTGTATACTTGATTGAACCATTTGCTGCATTGCTACGTACCTAACAGTAAAATTTTAATCAATTTTGTTTCTTATTTTCCCGCTAGGGGGCGCTTGGCTTGAAATCACTCTTTGTTACTAAAAAAATTGAAGTCTGATTTTTATGCGATTTTTTGCATTCTGTTCCTTGGTTACATCTATTTGAAATGACACTCCAAAATTAATGCGATATTTCATGAAAATGATAGTTATTCAATGCAACATTAGTTCATAATAATGTTGAGTGTCATGTCGCATTGTCGTGTGTCATTTTATACTATTGTGTGTCGTTTGCAATTGTTGTTTATCAATTACAATTGTCGTTTGTTATCATCATAAAGCAACACACACATCTAATGTGGCACTAACTGAATTCCGTAAAAAAGTTTTCAAGTTTGCGACTACATTACTGACAGGTAATACTCAAAAATATTCTTTTGGGTAAAAGGTCTGCTTAAACATTGCGACAAAAATGTTTGAAATGTTTGTTAACAGTATTCAACAAGCCATTGAACAAAGAAATATGTTTTTCGAATCATGAGACTCGTGAACTGAATGACATTGCCTTCGCGAAAACCGATGATATCGCGATAGCGATTCTAGTTATGACCTGTTGTTTTCTTGAGTCAATAAAACTAAAAAGATATATAAAATTTATTTGCTTTAATTAGACCCCTACTGGTGTTTACACCAGAGGGGACTTTAGGTTTGCCCTCTGTCTGTCAGTCCATCTGGAAATCTGGATCCCATGATAACTAAAAAACAGTTTAAGATAATATTATGAAACTTGGTATATATTTTTTTTTTTTTTCCAGGTCCCTATAATCAGGGTCACACCATTTATTTTCCTCTTCAATAGGTGTGTGTGGGTCGAGGCCATCCCACTATACACCTTACATTATTAGACATAAGATATATACAATTTATGCAATATATTATCAGTAATAATTTATAGGGTCTAAAAACAAAAAGACAAAAAACATTGAAATAACAAACAGAAAAAAGAGAGGAAAAACATATTCACCAAATATATATTTCTATGGATGAGTTGTCATGATTAAGATTTTAACAGTTTATGATAATATTATGAAACTTGGTATATAAATAGATGGCAGTATGGATATTCTGCATGTCACTTTTTTTTTTCTCGGACCGAAATTCTGGTTCCTATGGTAACGGAAAAATTATGCACCTCACTGATAGGGGACTCGTGTTGCATGCAACACCAGTGACTTGTTTATATGTGGATGTTTTTTTTTTGTTGTTGTTTATTTTTTCTTTTCAATTTATTCTTGCTTTTTGTTTTGGTAATGGTGGGTTCTCTTTTGTGACACTAATTTCAAGCTGAAAAAATGCATCCCACTAGATATTAACTAATAATTATTTATCTTATTCCTATTGCCACAAACTTTTTTAGTCCCCTACCTATCTATTCATCCAGATGTTTGGAAATCTGGATCCAGCGAAAACTTAAAAATTGTTTAAGATAATATTATGAAACTTATTATACAAATAGATGGTAGTTTGAAGATTCTGCGTATCATTTTTTTTTTTTCTTGGATCAAATTTCTGGCCTAACAAGGTCTAAGAATGGTTGTAGTTTTCTTATGTATGCTTTATGTAAGACAGTGAAAACACATATCTTATCCTGTATACAGGTACTAATGAAAACATGTTGTTTTTTTTGTATTATTATTATTTTGTAGGTATTTGAGAGAGAAAGGGCACAAGCTGCTGAAATTCTGAAAGACCGAGATGGCATGTTGAAGGACTGGAAGAGCAAGGAAGAAGACCTGCAAAGTACTTTCTCACATTATTCCTTCTGTCTTTCTATCTATTCATACTTCCTAAAGTATTTTGGATATTGACGGTATGTGTAGATTTTGAAGTTTTTGAAGATAATTCCTACAATTTTCTGTTTGCCCCAACAAACAATAGGGTATTCAGGTAATTCTTTAACATCATACATTTGCAACAATATATGGGAAGAAATGTGTTCATGGCGAGCAATCAGGATGACCCTATGTCGGTGAGTGCATCAGTCATCAACGATTCCGTCAATAATTCCTTGTCAAGTGGACCTCTGCCAAGTTTGTTAAAGTCATGAACCTGGAGTCAAAATTAGCCCAGCTCCAGGAGTCACTTGATTTTAACTAGAATTAAGCAGGGAAAACTAGAAAAATCTTCTTGTCAGAAACCACAAGGCATGAAGTTAAGATATTTGGTGTATAACAGGACTTATTGGACATCTCTCAAGTTTGTTCAAATAATAGCCTTGGGATCAAATTGGCCCAGCCCCAAGGGTCACTTGATTTCATATTTTGGTAGGTGTGAGCTAAGCAAAGGAAAAGGTGTTCAGACCCCACCATCCCCCCCCCCCCCCCCCCCCCCCCCCCCCCCCCCAAAAAAAAAAAAACAAAAAAAAAAAACATGAGCAAAGAAGTGTGGTAAAATTACATTTAGTCCTATGAGTAATTTATGATCAAACATGACCATTGCAGCTATAACACATCATTAAACGGCTGTCAGAATACCATGAACGAAGAAAAAAATTTAAATTAACACTAAAATTCAGTCCTATAAGTAATGTATTATAAAACATGACTGTCCAGTGCAACTTAAACATGTAATTGAATGACAAGCTGTCAAATGCAATGCCCTATTGGGTGAGCTACTTGAACCATAACAGCTGGGGATAGTCGTCTGTGATCCAGGGGCAAATCTAAAAGTCTTGAAAATATAGAAACTTGAAATGGTTTCAAGTTCAAAAACAAAACCATAACTTAGCAATCAACAAATATCAACACCGCTAAACCTTAGGGTTGGGTGGGTGAGATTGTTAAAATGTTTAAGCACAAGGTGAAAAGACTAAGCAGTTCCGAATAATTCCTCTTATTCACAGCACTTGGTTGACCTTAAAATTTGTGTCCCAGCTTTAACTTTGTTGTGAATGGTTGTGTTTTGGAATAACTCTGCACAAGTGATCCTTAGGACAAAACAATGAGTTGCGAAAAAGAACCAGGTTGTTAGTTTGAACGTCAAGGTCACAGCACTTGGATGAAATCATCTAATTAACATAATGGGGGGGGGGGGGGGGGGGGGGGGGGCGGTCTGTGTCCTATGGACACATTTCAATGCAAGTTGTTTTCAAGCAAAATTCCCCTACAATAAAAAATTTAAGACCTCATATGAAAAACAAAAATGGTTAAGTAGTAGATCGTTGCACAGTATACCATTTGATTTCCATTTCAGTTTAACCAATAAAGCTACAAGACAGGAACTATTTTGTACATTTTTAGCTCACCTGAGCATAGCTCAGGGTGAGCTTTTGGGATACTTGATTGTCCGTCGTCCATCGTCCGTCAACAATTTTGATGTTTACACACTAGAGGCCACAATTTTGATCCAATCTTCCTCAAACTTGGTCAGAATGTTTGTCTTGATAATATCTTGAACCCTTTCGAAAATGGGTCACGTTGGATCCAAAAGTAGGTCAGTAGGTCAAATCTTAGAAAAATCTTGTTTACACACTAGAGGCCACAATTTTGATCCAATCTTCCTCAAACTTGGTCAGATTGTTTGTCATGATGATATCTCGAACCAGTTTGAAAATGGGTGGTGGGGCTGGACAGAAAAGTAGGTCAGTAGGTCAAATCTTAGAAAAATCTTGTTTATACTTTGGCAGAATGTTTGTCATGATATCTTTTGTGGATGGGGTCAGAAAATTCCTGAACATTGTTTCATCTCATCATCTTTATTCTTAAGCAATCTGTTTTGTACAGGCAATGAATGATACTTTTCTCAGGTGAGCGATCTAGGGCCATCTTGGCCCTCTTGTTATCAATATAATTATTGCATGAATGTGCAGCAAGAATTGCCTAAAATTCCCTCTGCAGGAGAAAATGACACAGAAATTTCCCCTCCTAAAGGTAGAGGTACTGTTCACCCAAAACAGAGAGAAAGCCTTGACCTTAGCAGTTGATTGGATTGCTATGTCAAAAATTGGGATAAGCAAATAATTAAAAGATTTTTTTTTTATGCTCCCTGAAGGGAGAGCATATAGTTGCCACTTTGTCGGTTTGTCCTTTGCAATAGTTATAATTCTAAACCCAGCGTTTCTGAAGTTATTGAAGCAAAAGAGGCAATGGTCATATGACAACAAAAACTCCACACGCAGTTGCTACTGAGGTAGTTGAAATCGCTTTGTTTCATAATAATCCAGAGTCATTACTCTTTTATTCATAAAGTCCTAAGTAGGCCATTCTTTTTCTGCAGTACTAGTGAACCTGATGTACACATTCTATCTGTTGTTGTGTATGTGTAGAAATTTACAAGGTATTTGATCATTTAAGATACTAGAATGTTTGCCTTTCTATCTCAAAATAAAGAAATGCTCTTGGAGGAACCTAACTCGCCATAATGCAAAATTACAAGTGGACCACTTTAGGTCAATCACATCATACATTCAGAGCACTACTTTTTCTTTTTACAGGAGTAGATCTTCATGTATGTAAAATGGGTTGCTGTTTTGATTAAGAAATGTCAGATATTTTGTTCACGCTTAAAATAGATGTTTCCAGTGCAAAATTATGGTAAAAGAAACCTTGTTAACAAACAATGATACGTTATAAGTGGTTATGATTATGATATAAATGTCTGTGTAACACATTTCACTCATATTTGTTAGAATCGCATTGCATGGATCTGCACTAAGCGCGGAGTAGTACAGTTAAACTGCCGTGAAAAATATGCAAATCGGCAAGGCCTGATTTTGTTTTTCAGCATAAGACGGCTGTTGCCGTCTCAAAAATTATAAAAAGTATTGACATGAAAATTTATAGGTAGATGATCTCAATGAGGAGAAGTGCAGTGTACAAGAACAATAACTGTTTGCATTATTCCAGGTGTTATTGCCCTTTATTTTCATGCCTAAATTTTATCCAGAGCATAACATAGAAACTTTAAGAGGTATCATCATGAAACTTCATAGGTAGATAGATCTCAATGAGAAGAAGTGCAGTGTACAGGAACCATAACTCTGTTTTGCATAATTTATGAGTTATTGCCCTTTGTTGTTTTTCATACTTAAATTTTGTCTGGAGCTCATTATAGTATAATAAAGTACCCATCAAGTGACAAAGCGTAGTTTTGGGAGCATCCAATGGTTCTACTGGCACTTGTTTTCTTATGAAATTAATGATATTAACATTTTTGTCATCATCACAGATAAGTCGCTAGTTAGTGTTTTGTGTACACTTATATATGTTTTTGAGTATGCAGGTAGCCTATGACTGTGTTTTGTTTGTTTACTAGTTGCCAATGAGAAATGTCAGGATCTGGACATCCAGGTCACATCATGTAAGAAGAGACTGAAGGAGAGCCTTGCGAGTGTCAGAGTAGAGAGGGAGAACAGGAGTCCAAGGTAAGTCTTGTCCTAGGACAAGGGTTCCTTCAGAGACAATTTTTTTGTTGGACACAGCCTGTATAAGGCTGATTAGTTTTGTATAATTTCATTTGTTTCAAAAGGTCTAATTGTCTTTTTTTTAACAGTAACATTTGTGTGAAAATTTGAAAGATGTTTATAATTTTTTTTAAAAATAAAATTGTCTTGTGATTGCAACTTTGTAAGAAATATTTGGCGTTTGCATACTTGTGACTTTTCATCACATGAATTGAAAAAGTTAAGCAAACCAAATTTGATTTTAACTGATCAGAACTCATTGTGATCAAGATGAGTTTTTTTGATCACCCTTCATCTGTGGTGTGACGCCAACAATTTTCTGTTAAAGATGTTAAAAATAATGAGGCATCTAGGGGTTAGCTAGTTTCAGTAAATACTCTGTACAGAACCTTTTGAAATTCCTCTTCTGTGGAACCAACTGTCAGAATTAATTTCAGTTGAAACATATTTTCATGTTGTAGTTCTCTACCATAATTGCTTAAATAAAGTTGATGAGCCCCCAAGAGTTTGCAAGTTTCCTAACATGATATACAAGTTTTCAAATGGTGAGAATTTAATTTCATTGGGCACAAATAGTCACCTCATAGCCTTCTACCATGATCACTAAGAAACAGTTGATCTTTTAAAAAATGCAGCCTTAGCAGTTTTACTTGTTTCTTCATATACTCTTTATAGAAAAATTAAATCTTTTATAAAACAAATGGTCAAAATTTGATTTCATTGGGCACAATGGTAATCTCATGGCCCTCTTCCATAAATGTTAACTCGTATGGCTTGTTTGCTTCATATATATTCCGTATGGAATCATTAGAATTTTTTGTGCCTGAAATTTGAATAAGGTTATTGGTAGCAGCTTAAGGTAATAAAATAGAATTGTTACTCTGGTGATTTTTCATTGCCCTCTTTTTACACTCTGGCGTCTTTTTATGCTCCCTGAAGGGAGAGCATATAGTTGCCGCTTTGTCCGTCAGTCTATCATAATTTTGTCCAGAACATAACACAAAATCTATGAGATATCGACATGAAACTTCATAGGTACAGTGTACAAGAAAAACAACTCTGTTTTGCATAATTTTGGAGTTAGTGCCCTTTTTAGCTCAACTATTCGAAGAATATGAGAGCTATTGTAGTCGCCCTGGCGTCGGCGTTGGCGTTGCAGCTTTTTGTTTTGCATGCAAGTTTACTATCAACCTTATATCTCAGAAATTTCTTGTGGAATTGACTAGAAAGTTAAGGAGTGTCTTTAGGGGCATCAGAAAACTAAGGAGGATAACTTTTAGACTGAATTTTATACAAATTATGGCCCTTTTCTAACTTGGATTTTTGGTTAAAGTTTTGCATGTACAGTGTTATTGTGCTTATATCTCATTAACTAGGCATGGGATTGATTTTAGACATCATAAAAATATTAAGGGGTATCAGACTATCAAGGTATATCATTTTTGACTATTATTATGTACAGGGTATGTGAAGGGCAAGAATTGAAATAGATTTCATTTGATTTACCAACAAGCATTTTGAATAGTAGAGTGTGCTCTCCTCTGACAGCTCTTGTTTATTTTTCATGCTTAAATTTTGTCCGAAGCATAGCATAAAAACTATGAGAGGTATTACCATGAAACTTCATAGGTAGACAGATCTCAATGAGGAGAAGTGCAGTGTACAAGAACCACAACTCTGTTTTGCATAATTATGGAGTTATACCCTTGATTATTTAGCATTTATTTGGGGAGCATCCATCGGTTCTATCGATTCACTTGTTTTCTTTAGCAGTCTTCATGACAATTTTAATAGCCATAGTCTCTAGGCCAAGATTAATTATGGTTCTTAGCTAATTAAGTTGGAATTATGGCCCTCTTGATATAAAAAGTATGCCATATTTCATTTTTACACTCTCAAACATCTTTATTTTTCAAGCAATTATTAATGACATAATCTCTCATCTGAAGTTTGATTATGGGCAATATCAGATATCTACATCTGGTCCCTATGTTGGTCTAAGTGAGGTTTAACTGTATTTAAATTAAATTGTTGTATTCTTGAATATTCTTGTGATTATTAACAGACAATATTTTTATTTTAGATTTCAATATTAGAGAACAATATTGACATGGTTGAGAAGGAGAATGGGGATCTCAAGGGAAAAATGGAGCAAATGGAGGTTTGTTCAGCTTTTCAGGATAATTTTAGCTTGACCATACAGAAAATTTCAAGTTATTAGTCCCCACCGGTGAAACCTGTTTGGGACTATAGGTTTGCTCACGTCCTTCCATCCATCTGTCGTTCATTCCGTCCATCCCACTTTTGTGTCCGCTCCATGACTTGGACATGTATGGATGGATTTCAATAAAACTTCACAGAAGTATTCCTCATAACCAAGGGGTGTGTCTCACCCATCAACCATATGCACCCTTGAAAGATAAAGGTCACAGGGTTTGTTAGAAATTGTTTTTGGTCTTTATAGGCTACATCTTCCTGTCCACTCTATAAGCTCAATATCAAATCAAACTTGATAGAATGTTTGTCATAACATAAAGGTGTATCACGTACATCAACCATAATTATGCACGCTTAAAAGTTCAATAAATAAAGATGACTTGATAAAATTTAACACAAATTACTTCCCTTGAGGCCATAAAGCAATATGTAGGTTCCTCATAAACAGTGTGACTGTGTCTGTCAGTCAATCAGTGTATTACACTTAACCCCAAACATCTCAAATGAGGTCTTAAACTTATTTACCACTACAATACTGATTTATTATACCCCACAAATGAAGTTTAAAAGGGGTAGTTTGTCCGTCCATCCCAAAAACTTGTGACACAAACTACTTATACATTTCCAAACCGATTCAGTTCAAATTTTGTGTGTGTGAATTGATGGGGAGGTGCGTGAAATGAATTTCACTTGAGTTGTCGCAAGGATTACAGAATTATTGCCCTAGTCCCATTTTTGAATTATCTCCCTTTAGTTAATTCTGTTTTTCTTGTCCCAAACATTACTCAAATATTATACAAGGTTTTGACTTGAAACTTAAAATGTAAACAGATGGCTACTAGGAAAAGTGCAGTGTCCAAGAACGTAACTCATTCTGCTTCCATATTTGAATTATCTCCCTTTGTTAAAGTGCTTTTTTCTTTCTTGTCCTGAACATAACTCGATTATTATACATGGTATTTACTTGAAATTTAAAATGTAAACAGATGGAAACTAGAAGTGCAGTGTTCAAAAACTGTAACCCTACACTTTTAAACTACTGTGCCAAACAACTGTATCTGACACCCTATCAATTTTAAATAAAGACTTTACATACTTATTACTTACTATCATAACCAATAGTCTATGTATACAGGTTTTTATCTATGCTCCGTCTGGAGTCTGGCTTCTCCTGTATCAAAGCATTTTGTTGGGGGTATTAATCACCTTCAGTGGACAGGCTCTAGTTTTAATAACAACATTTGTAGTAATTTTGTGTATCACTGTATTATGTATTACACCATACAATGTAAGATTTTGTTGGTGTATGATGAAAAAATCATGGGAAAGTCATGGAAATTTGGGTCCAGGAGTCTGTATAACTCCCATGCTTGGTCTCATCATATAAGTGGTCGGATAACTCTTGTTTAATATTTGTTGTCTACTCCATTTCTTTTCTTAATATTTACTTTGTAGGAGCATTATATAATCTTCTGTGATTTAATTTTTCTGTTAGTTTATACAGAGTCTGGCTTTCTTGATTTGTTGTTTCAATATCTTGATATAAATGTATATTGTCTGGAATGAAATCCTAGCGTAAGCTTTTTAAAATGTATGAAGTAG
>CM037784.1:1484741-1534741 GCA_021229015.1 Solen grandis | reverse complement strand
CTCGTCTAAAACTTTCAAAATCGGTCCAAACGGTTCATAATAGTCTCTCTTACACACCAATTGACCTACTTCTTGAATTTCCGGTGTGCCCTCGGGGGAAGTGTCAGTGGGGGTCAGGCAGGGACACCCGTCTAGGTCATTATTGGGCAGTTAAGATGAATGGATTGACGGTTTGTACTTAGCGGTTATTTGGACGGTACCGTGTAATTATCTATGCCGTAATAATGGACCATTGCTTGTTTGCAAACTGTAACCGGTCGACTTTTAAATGCGGTAATTAATGACAATATCAAAGTTATTGACAAAAAAAATATATAAACACAAAGGCACATAATAAACAACACCAAAACGATTGTTCCAACAATTTATTGATTCGTTAGAGTCATATACAGACCGTCATATACATGCACTTCCGGTAAACAAACTTTCGATTTCGTAGAGGTAAATATTGCAGAAAAATACCTTATTATGCCAACAGGATGCTGAAATATAATAAAAGATCTATTTTCACACTGCAAATGATTCAGGGTATGTTGATTGAAAATATCAATGTTATTTTTTTTTTGGTTTTTTTTTTCGGTTATGTTTTTTTTCGGGGGGGGGGGGGGGGGGGGGGGGGGGTACGGAACGGAATTGTTGTAAGGGGGGGGGGATTTTGCCGTCGACCGGTTGAGATTCCAAAATTTTAGGATCCCTGGTTGGAAGTGTCAGGTGTGTGGTGTTAGAGAGTTGGTGGTGTCAGGTGTGTGGTGTGAGAGAGTTTGAAATGTTAGGTGTGTGGTGTGAGAGAGTTGGTGGTGTCAGGTGTGTGGTGTGAGAGTGTTGGTGGTGTCAGGTGTGTGCCAGAAAAGTCAGGTGTGTTGTGTGAGAGAGTTGGAGGTGTCAGGTGTGTGGTGTGATAGAGTTGATGTTGTTGTATTGGGGTTTACTGTCGCTGTGATAGTATTTCAATCATATAGCGACGTCCAGCTAATTACAGGTGGAGGAAGACTCCGAGTACACAGAGGTACCCGGGTAGAACCACCAACCTACCGCAAGCCAGCTTGAAGGCTTCCTCACATGAAAAATCTGAAGTCCCTACCTGGATTTGAACCCACAGCGGTGAGGGGCTGAGAGATTTGCAGTCCACAACTGTAACCGCTCGGACACGGCGGCCCCTTGATAGAGTTGGGGGTGTTATGTGTGTGCAAGAAGTGGCAGGCGTCATTTGTGTAATGTGAACAAGTTGGAGGTGTCAGGTGTGTCCAATGAAGGAGATGGAGCAAATATTAGAAAGTATAAGGTATGTATGGGGAGGGTGGGTGGGGTATCAGATAGTTGGATGTGCCAGGTGCATGGTGTCAGGATGTTGAATGTAACAGGTCTGCATTTCTTTAAACATCTTAATCTCAATTTGATATCATCCTCTATATATATATGTAGAAATAGAAAATATAGTGCATTTTAACACACCAAAGAAAAACATCTACCATAATTATATATAACTTCTTGTTAACAGCTTTGTTTCAGTACTCAGGGTTCTGTCTATTTTCTTGTAAATAGATAATGCTAGCCTGTGCACTGTTGGAAATAACATGACAAATATGTAGAGACATTGAATAGTAAAACAAAAGAACTATACCCATAGCATCTCCCCTGTCATACACATTCATTTTCCATGCTGAACCTCCTGAAATAACAAACAGACATTAAACATTAAAATGAAAATGCAGTGATATGGTACCAATTTAAGACACATAGCAAACATTTCCACATAGATATCTCTGCATTATTTTCCCTTTATTTTTTTTTAAAACTGCAGGGGTTTCCTTAAGAATTTGACTTTCACTTGCCCAGAGGGCAAGCTACTTTGAACATTTACTTGCCCCTCGTGAAAACAGCTTGTCCGATCTTTAAGTTAGTTAGTGTTTGTTAATGTTTAAAACTAAATATGTGTAGTATTAAGATGAATTTTAGTTAACATGTAAAACACAATTTGCAAGCAACTCACCCCCAATAATTATAATGTAGAAAATAAAATATAAAAAAACCCCGAAAAATTTCATTTACGAAAATAAACTTGCCCAACGGGCTATCTCCTTGGAAAAATCACTTGCCCATGGTGATTTTAACCCGGCACGGGCAAGCGGGCATCCACGTAAGAAAACCCCTGAACTGTCGAGAAACAATATTTTTTTACAAACATGTTCCTGAAAAAAGCTGTTGGATCAGTTTTCCCCCATAGAGGAAATTAGATTTCAAACCTTCCAAAGCATGGTCAATTCAGAATTACCTATAGCTTGCATGTTTTAACTCTTAATATAAGTGATGTTCAATTGTATTAAAAAATTCTTGAAATGGATGACTGCCACAATGGAAAAATTAAAATATCAATTAAAATATGCAACATGTCTGGATTTATACATGTTGTAACTGTGTGTAACAAACCTTACAATGATTGTTTGTTTGTTGGGTTTAGCGTCCCACCGACAGTATTTCAGTCATTTGAAGACTACTGCTATACCAGTACTATTTTTACGACTTTGGTATGTTGCGGCGGGGGAATCGAACCCACAATCTCCTGATCCTAGGAAATCTAATGCTAGGAAGTCCACAGAAAATGTCACTTTAATAAATAAATGTCACTTACATTTTGTGAAAAACTGTGAACCATCTCAAATTTCACATTAAAACACTAGAGAATACTCATGTCCAACAAATTTTTTAGAGCACATCAATTCCAATTAATCCCTTCTATAAATATCCTGGAAAACTTCTTGGGGCACAGTAAAAGTGAATTTGGTGATTGATCGGTTTAATGTAAATGACCCTCTTCCAGCAATACCAAAGGAACCCTAGGCTTACCTTTTGAAGACTTGGCTGTCATCTTGGTCCCTTTCCCCTCTTCCTGGTCTTTTAATGTTTCATAAACAATCTGGAGGATTGGGAGACAGAAGGCCTGTGCAAAATAAAGTCAAGTCATCCATATAACATATGTCTATAGCAAAATACAAAAACTATCTGTCTTAATTAAGATTTAATTTGGTTTATTTTTCAGTTCATCAGCAGTGTAATTCATACTGCCTGAATTTATGGAGTTTGAATTATTCAAGAATTTTTTTCTTCATCTGATAGTTCAATCAAATCAGGTGTCCATGTCTGAAATTCAGGTTTATCAAACAATAGCTCATTTTATATTATCTTATATAAAAAGGCAAAATGTACACAAGTCCAAAATAAATTTCCCAAGCCAAACCCTCCCAGCTGGCACAAATTCATATTCTACAAGAATAAATCATATGGCCATTTAAATCAAGATATGCACCACATTAACAATAAAATATGCTTCAGTGGTTTAATTGTTTGGAAACTTTGTCAACTAACAATAAAAGTATGAAACATATAAGATTTTCTGTTGGAGAAAGGAAGTCTTGATAGAAATATTTTCAAACATTAGATATATCTAACTCAAATTTGTTGTACAATATGATATATAATTAAAACAATTAACCTACCCCAGTTTTTCCACTTCCAGTTTCTGCAGCCTACAAAGATGGAAAGTAAGATAAATATTGCAAGTATTGTGACCAAAGTTCATCAATTAACAAGAGTCAAAAAGCACTGCCAATGCTACAATGTGATGGTTTATGTAATGTGATTGTGGCATATGTTCTCTCTGATAGATACCAAGGACACATGAGATACATGTAGTAAAACCATGGACATACCAAACATGTATTGCCACCATGGACATGTACATGTAGTAAAACCATGAACATGCCATACATGTATTGCCACCATGGACATGTACATGTAGTAACACCATGGACATACCATACATGTATTACCACCATGGACATGTACATGTAGTAAAACCATGAACATGCCATACATGTATTGCCACCATGGACATGTACATGTAGTAACACCATGGACATACCAAACATGTATTGCCACCATGGACATGTACATGTAGTAACACCATGGACATACCAAACATGTATTGCCACCATGGACATGTACATGTAGTAAAACCATGAACATGCCATACATGTATTGCCACCATGGACATGTACATGTAGTAAAACCATGAACATACCAAACATGTATTGCCACCATGGACATGTACATGTAGTAAAACCATGAACATACCAAACATGTATTGCCACCATGGACATGTACATGTAGTAAAACCATGAACATGCCATACATGTATTGCCACCATGGACATGTACATGTAGTAACACCATGGACATGCCATACATGTATTGCCACCATGGACATGTACATGTAGTAACACCATGGACATACATGTACCAAACATGTATTGCCACCATGGACATGTACATGTAGTAAAACCATGAACATGCCATGCATGTATGAGACACAATGTTCCAATGGCATACATGAGAAAAAAAAATAAAAAGGTATAAAAAATGAAACTACATTCAAACTTCAGTGACTCGAACAGGCTTGGGGAACAGCAATTTGTTCTAGTCATTGGTGGTTCGACCCAACCGTGGTTATAATGTTTTACATGCATGTATTCTAAAGATAAGATTTATAATTAGGCCATCTATTAGAAATGATTGGTAAAAGAAAATTATCTTAATATTACACTATTGTGAATAATCCACAGACAGAGCACAATCAGATGACATAAATATCAGCTCAAATGATACAAGTTACATTAAGCACATGACAATAATAAAAATTATTAATTGACTAAAATAATAATAATGATTGTGCCAATCTCACAATGTGTGAAACACATACTGCACCGCAAGTTGCAACTGAATCTGCCATCGAACATCACATGTAGGATGTTAATTGGTCTGACCAATGGTGTGAACTAGATGGCACCTGTAACCTGGGACCGGAAATTTAGTTCGAGAGTTCCAGTCATCAGTGTTCAACGCATCCCACGTTGAACAATAAAGAGTAAAGAAAGGATTTGCCAAGACCGTGAAATGTGTTTGAGTAAAGCATGGTGTTCCTGTTTTCAGTGTTCCAGTCACCTAAGTTCAACTGAATAAACAATTACGGTGATACATATACACAATGTATTTTTTAAATGTGTAAAAATGTACAATAACTAAATATGGAAGGTAAAAGAAGTCTATAAAAGAATAATGACAAAAGCTTTTTTTCTGCTCTGGAGCAACCCCCCCCCAAACACACACATACCAAAACAGGTGCACTGACAACACTTACCATGAGGACATCCCCACCCCCAAGAACCATGGGTATGGCTTCAGCCTGGACATCTGTGGGCAGGCTGAAATACATGAGTCAATGTGGGCAAAAGGTGTCTAGGTACATAAAATGTCATGTATCTTAGGAAATATAAAGTACAGATAAATAGGAATGCAATCAACTAGTCATTTGCTACAGCCCTATCATGCTTAAATATCACTCATTTATAAATATCCTGGATATCATTCAGACAAAGTCTCTACACCTTGTGATCTTGAACTATGGTAGTGTAACAGCCTATAAGTATTTTTTCTCAACTGGGTACAGTATACTATAGTGATCCAACCCTTACAGCAAAAATGATTTTCTGTTAGTCTGAGAAATGAAATTTCAATACCCAGGGATCAACAATCAATATGATATCACACAGACAATGTCTACAGACAAGAACTCAAATGCAAGCTTCTAGTATTTCACTATTTGTAAGTAAAGAATAGCTGAAACAAGAGGGCCATGATGGCCCTGAATCGCTCATCTGAGAAACAATGCCCTTAATGCCAATTATTGTATTACGAGTCATAGTGAATACATAATCTATGCAGAAGTACAGCAAGATCATCTAAATTCAACACAAAAACTGTACCTGCCATCCAAACTTTGAAGGTCATTGCTCTAATAAGTCTATATAAAATCAAGTGACCCCTGGGGCGAGGCCAATTTTGACCCCAGGGCCATGGTTTGAACAATCTTGATTGAGGTCTACTAGGCCATGTTACACACCAAACATCTAAACACCAGGCCTTGTGGTTTCTGACAAGAAGATTTTTCTAGTTTTTCTTATACAAGTCTATGTAAAATCAAGTGACCCCTTGGGCGGGGCCAATTTAGACCCCAGGGTCATGATGTGAACAAACTTGGTAATGATTCATAAGACAATGTCATACACCAATTATCTAAACATCTGGCATTGTGGTTTCTGACAAGAAGATTTTTCTAGTTTTTCTTACACAAGTCTGTGTAAAATCAAATGACCCCTGGGGAGGGCCAGTTCCGACCCCAGGGTCATAATTGAACAAACTTGGTAATGGTTGACAATGCCACACACCAAATATCTAAACTCCAAGCCTTATGGTTTCTGACAAGAAGATTTTTTTAGTTTTTCTTATTTAAGTCTATGTAAAATCAAGTGACCCCTGGGGCGGGGCCAATTTCGACCCCAGGGTCATGATTTGAACAACTTGGTAATGGCCCATTAGACAATGCCACACACCAAATATCTAAACTCCAGGCCTTGTGGTTTCTGACAAGAAGATTTTTCTAGTTTTTCTTATATAAGTCTATGTAAAATCAAGTGACCCCTGGGGCGGAGCCAATTTTGACCCCAGGGTCATGATTTGAACAACTTGGTATTGGCCCATATGACAATGCCACACAACAAATATCTAAACTCCTGGCCTTATGGTTTCTGACAAGAAGATTTTTCTAGTTTTTCTTATACAAGTCTATGTAAAATCAGGTGACCCCTGGGGTGGGGCCACTTTCGACCCCAGGGGTTTTAAAGATTTTACTTTAAAAATCTATTTTTAGCTCCTGTGACCCAGATATGCAATGGACCGGAAACATTTGAAAAACTTTGGTAGAGCTTCATGCAAGGAACATCATCATTTTCATCAAATTTGGCCTGGTGGTTTCGGAGGAGATGTCATTTGAAATAATTGTGGACGACGGACGGATGACGGAAGGACTACGGACAGCCATCGATCCTAAAAGCTCACATGAGCACTATGTGCTCAGATGAGCTAAAAAATGAGGGAAAAAGATGCATACCTCCAATCCATTTCTTCCACTGCCCGCCCAATTTCAGGCATAACTCCCATTTCTGGAAAAGGATAAATATCTTAATTTTCTCCCTAAAATATGTTTCACTTGCTTTTCTTATGTCAGGCAGCATAATCCTGTTGTCGTTATGGAGTTTACTGTTACTGCAATAATTTGTCAATCATATAGGAACATCAAGCTAAGCCAGAGACAGACAGAGGAAAACCCTAGTGTGCAATGGCCTCTTTTTTTTTTTAAAGATAATCAGGGTTTTACACCATGATCAAAATTTCAGGATCCTTTTGACTTAATTTTGTTTAAGAATATCCCAAGAATTTTGCATCCCAGAGACGAATGGTTGGTATTCCTAGAAATCTAGAGATCATTTTATTGAGCATAAAGGAAGCAGAAAATTGTGTCCTGTAAATCCCTGGATAATATATGCTTCGTTGTGGTATACTTCCCTTGCGAATTGAAACTGGTAGGTTCGTAAATGAACCATTACATGACAGAATATGCACACAATGCAATAGTAATGAAATTGAAAGTGAAATACATTTCTTACTTTATTGTATATTGTATAATGATTTACGATCTGAATTATTTGGCGATTTATTCTCTCATCTGAGCTTTTTAAATAGTACTATCAAACAAAAACTATGTGTTTTATTCAATGACAATATTCGTAAAACAGCCAAATTTATTGTGAAGGCACTTATCATACGACGAAATCATTTATATCTGTGAGTTGATTTTGCATAATTGCATGTACCACTATCTTGCAACATTTTAAGTCTGTCAAACTGACATTATATTCTTAAATCATGTTTATTTATAAGTCATGTGATGATGTATATTAATATTATACACGCTTATAATTCTTTTTTTAAGGTGACTTATAGGCCCATGGGGCCGGGTGTTAATTTGTATAATCTTTGTATGTATTGTATCACATTACTTGTAACACATGTCACTATAAAAAAAAATTACTTACTTATATGCAGCAAAACATCACACTGACCCACCTATAATCTTGATGAGGAAGGGTTACCAAGAGACTAACCAGTAATGGGATAGGGTGAAAGGTTTGCAGGGTCACTGGTCTGAGACAGTACCCAAATCCGAAAGAGAAAAAGAGATGAAGTCTTGTGATGAATGCCTTGCAGTTAAGCTAGCTTTTGTCTAATGCAATTACTGCAGCTGTTTCTGACTTGCCAAGTTATGTTGAGCAATGGTCAGGTGAAATCACTTCTTTGATGAGTGACTGCTGGTCTTGCCAACATAATAACTGACATTTGTCTCTTAACAGAAAATCACAAATGAAAACTCAAGTGTATTGGCCTACAAATGCAAGTCCCACAGCATAACTGTTGGGACAGTTTTTAAGGTCTACAGACCAAAGCATTCAGAATCAATCCCTGATTCAAAAGAGGTCAGGTATATTGCTTTGTGGAATTACAGTTACTTTATGGGCAGCCGCCGTGGCCAAGCGGTTACAGTCGTGGCTACAAATCTCTCAGCCCCTCACCGCTGTGGATTCGAATCCTGGTACGGACTTCGGATTTTTCATGTGAGGAAGCCTTCCAGCTGGCTTGCGGTAGGTCGGTGGTTCTACCCGGTACCTCTGTGTACTCGGGATCTTTCCTCCACCTGTAATCAGCTGGACGTCGCTATATGATTGAAATACTATCACAGCGAAGGTAAACCCCAATACAACAACAACTTTATGGGCAATTACGTTATATAGATAAAAGCAGCAATAGGTGATCCTGGATCATGCTAATGCATGCTATACCAGAATATCATGGTTCTAGATGAGAAAAAGGTGAATAAATGTAGTAACAAAAATGACACTGAAACAGGCATATCCCCATCGAAATTGATTGTTGAAAGTTACTGAACAAAAATAACTATTGAAAACATGTTTATCTTGCTGTTGGGATAACCATTAAATGTTATGGTTTGAAAATCAGTCTCCTTACCTAAGGGTCCTGGGTTCAATCCATACATAAATTACATTAAACCAACTGCCATCAAGAGAATGATATTACTTCATTGGCTTGGGTGGCATTGGTGTGATGCAATATTCATAGCCAATGTATCTTGATTAACAAAAATTGGGGAATAGGTTCTAATGAATTTAATGCTTACTGTCTAGAAGTTCAGTGAGTCAGAGTGGAGTGAGAAACAGGGAATCAGATTCAAGTTTGGAGATTTGTCAATTCTTCTGTGTATCAGAACAAATGGTTTATCTCAATACAATCTACTCCCAAATATAAATAACTTAAACTGTGATATACTGGTACTAAAGATGATTTGAATTTTCAGCCGTGATAACTGTGACAAAATAGAATAAGGTGTCCTAATGCTATCGTGTAATACAGTCAACATATATAATGAGATAAAAATAAATTTATATGTATATAAAATGGATAAAGTCATGGACAATGTTAAAAAAAAAAATCCATGGAGCTTCAAAAATCATGTCTTTATGGGGCTCAACCCCATTCAGTCTGTAAACTTGTGAAACTTTGTGGCTTTTGAGAAATAAATGTCTTCATCAGCAAATTTACATTAGGTTATATTTCATGCTCCATCTATAGGTCAAACACACTAGTAATTCATATTTAGTTTTGAAAAATCTGATTTAGTTTTGAAAAATCTGTCTGATTTCATCACACGTTACAAGATATTAACGTATGGTACAGTTGACACCAGGATTGTATATTTCCAATGCAATATCCATGGAGGCTGCCATATTGAAATGTGCCGGCTACTATATTTTATTAGAAAATATAATATGACAGTCGATAAAGTGTCGTATACTTGCACTAAATAAGATCAACATATGTTTTCGTACATTTGAATATCGCAAATCTAAATATATAATATGATATGAGTAATATAAATGGTAAAACCTTCAAAAGCAGTCATCTTGTCGTCTTCTCGAGTCTAGCTCCAGTCAAAAGAATATACGAATTCAGAAATATACTCAATGTATTTTCAATAAACTGACATTATCAAAACTTGGGTTTAAAATATTCATATTTTATAATTTATGATGTTTGTAATATACAGAATATTATATTAACCGATTTAAAATACATAATAATTTCGAAAAAATGGCTTTGAATATTACCACTAGCTTTTCTTGTCCTTCACATTTCAATAAGCGCCTGCAAGACATAGAGGTTAAACTAGTTGCATAAGAGGAGACCAGGGACATATAGCGGGACTCCTACAGGCAAAATGAGTGGTGCACAGTCAGTATTTATGGTAATATATGATACACATTATTTATGTATGCATACAATGGAGTGTGCTAGTCTTACCTTTTTATGATAAGGTTGAATATTCGCACCGTCTTAGCCAAATGTGTCATCTGCTAACGTAAATTTTATGCTTTGCAACACAGGCTAGCGTCGTGGGACCCCCCCCCCCCCCCCCCCCCAATTATACAAAGTAACAATTAAAAACATATTTTATGACAAAATTTCACTATTCAAGAAAAAAGAAATTCATATCAGAAAATAAGAAAAGGTATGTAACTCTCCGTTCAAAATCTATAGGAAAACTGACATGGTCGTATTCTGAACTTCGTATCTGACACAATTTTCAGCCGATTTCAAATATTGTCAGGCTTGTTCAACGCAGAAACAATAGACCTTTTCGTTGCCGAGTCGATTTTCTATTTTAGATAAACTACAAAGACAATACGAGTCACGATTCTCAATGGAAACTGTACTCGGACACGATGTGACCGAAGCAATGCATATCACAGTCAATGCACTTTTCAACGGGCAACTTCACAGAAATACGTTATTTCCAACAAATACCTATATTTAACAATAAATTATGTATTTATTTAATTCTCACAAGTTATATTTTTGCGCAGAAGTCACTAGTATTGATGCATTCCGCCCTCATTCAACTGTTGCATTTTGTTATGACTGACGACTACCATAATCGCTGGTTCACCAATGTCACATTGTAATTATCACAAAAGCCACATAAGCCGATAACTAATTCAATATTAAATTTAGCAACATGGTTTGGAACATTCAATAGGTGTAATGACATTGAGGTCATAGAATGACAACGATTATTTTATTCTAGTGACCAGGATTTATTTGATAAAGTACAGTTTGTACTAGTAATATGTCACAGTACCGATTACTTACAATAGGGGAGAAAGATCAGGGCTGTAAAAATCCACTCGTCCGCTCGAATTTACAAGTGAATTTCAGGGTTGGACGAGCATAATTTCCCTGAACACTCGTCTGACCGGACGACTAACTTTTCGCAGCCAAGAAAGAAATGTTTCAGTAAAAAATGAATTTCATATTGTTACGACGGTTAATCAAGATCATAAAACGCTTTACTTGATCAGGGGAGCTAATTTTGACAAAATATCACAACGCTCATTTTTAAGAAAGATCCGTAAGGTCTAGCGCAGACCGGTTCACAATATTCTACGGTGTTTTTTCAATATGTTTTTTGTTTGTTTGCGGCACAGTCAGGAACAGCAAATATGTTCAAAATGTTGGAACAATTGTTAATGAAGACGCTTCTTAGTGGCAGAGATGACAAAAATACAAAAAAGCAAAAGTTAAAACATAGTAAGCACCAAAGTGCTTACGATAAAACGAAAGGCACAAGAAAAGCCCCAGATCATTGGTTTTCTGGCTTTCCGTGGTTGACGAAAAAAAAAAAAAGTTTTTGCGGTGTTTCTGCAACATATCAAAAGCTTTATACAACTACGGAAAGCAAAAATTAAAATCATTTTAGGACGAGCTAACTTTAAGGACGAGTAAGATTTTTCACCTACAGGACGAGTGACTTAAAAGAAAATTTTACACCCCTGAAGATGATTAAATGCGGCGGGGTAGCTCAGTTGGTAGAGTATTCGTCCTGTGAGCGAAAGGCCCTGGGTTCGAGTCCCAGTCAAGTTGCACATTTTTCTCACCCAGTGACAAATATAAAAACCTTTACAAAGAATGTACAGTTAGAGTGAAGTAGTAAGTCTGGATGAGTTAAGGGAGGGAAGAAACTCTAGTCAGAAAAGTCAAACTACTGCATTAGGAAAACTTTGCCTAGACTTATTTTTATGCAGCAATTCTCCATGACAGTTATCACATCAGTTAATGTTAATGAATCTGTGAATTGTTTTTTGTGTGTTACAGAAACAGCTGAAAGATGCTGTCTTGATTATTAGCTCAGGATCAGCATTATTTGCTGGTTATTCTGTGTATGAGGGTAATGAGAAGTTTTACCGCAATGTTGTCATGCCATCCATCCGGTTCCTGGATCCAGAAACAACTCATAACCTTGCAATATTCATGGCCAAATACAGACTGGTTCCCAGACAGAAGAAACCTGATCCACCCTGCTTAGTAAGTTCAGACCAGACATTCAAATATAGGTCACAAGGACTAATATTTTAAAAAAAAAAAAAAATTCTAGAGGCCACATTTTTCCAAATTAATGAAACTTATTTTTTTCTACATTGAATTACAGATGGGTTATAATTTTGGTCATGAGGTCTCAAAATGTAGGTCACCAATGGCAGAGCAACCCATAGATATATTTATGAGAAATCTTGACGCCTCATTTTTGCTTGATCTTCAAAGAAAATAAAGGTAACAAAATTACATTGTAATGCCTTTAACATCAGTTTTACTCAAGTGAGCCATCTTGGCCCTCTTTTTTTTCCCTTTCATTTAAAAGTGAGAGCCAGTGACAAATAAAAAACAGAGTTTTTCATTACAAAAAATAGAAAGAGAAATTGACTGTTAGTTTCAGTTATTTATTTGATGTTGATTGGGAAACAAATTCTTGCTACTTATACTAATCCCTCTAAATGGTTCCTGGATTAGACCAGTACTTTGCGCATGGGAGCATAATGAAAATTCTTGTCCCCAAAGGGGTTCAAACCCACATCCTCAGATCTGCAGTTGGATATGAAACACTGAACGGAGCACCTTAAATAGAGAAATTAAAAGGTCTTTTTTATGATTTTTAAAATGATATATGAACTTTGCATTATAAATTGCCATCAAGATACCTTTTTTAATGCTTCAGTAAGTTTAAAATGACAAAATGTGAGCCAGATCTCCTCTTACTTGATATACATATCTGTAACTATAAGAGTAATTTTGAGACCTGGCTTTTTGCTTTTTATCTCACCTTAGCACTTGTGCTCGGGTGAGCTTTTGTGATCGCCTTTTGTCCGTCGTGCGTCGTCAGGCGTCCGTCGTCAACAATTGCTTGTGAACACTCTAGAGGCCACAGTTTTGGCCCAATCTTCATGAAACTTGGTCAGGATGTTTGTCTACATGATATCTCGGATGAGTTCGAAATTGGGTCATGTGGGGTTAAAAACTAGGTCACCAGGTCAAATCTTAGAAAAACCTTGTGAACACTCTAGAGGCCACAGTTTTGGCCCAATCTTCATGAAACTTGGTCAGGATGTTTGTCTACATGATATCTCGGATGAGTTCGAAATTGGGTCATGTGGGGTTAAAAACTAGGTCACCAGGTCAAATCTTAGAAAAACCTTGTAAACACTCTAGAGGCCACAGTTTTGGCCGAATTTTCATGAAACTTGGTCAGGGTGTTTGTCTACATGATATCTCGGATGAGTTCGAAATTGGGTCATGTGGAGTCAAAAACTAGGTCACCAGGTCAAATCTTAGAAAAACCTTGTGAACACTCTAGAGGCCACAGTTTTGGCCCAATCTTCATGAAACTTGGTCAGGGTGTTTGTCTACATGATATCTCAGATGGGTTTGAAAATGGGTCATGTGGGGTCAAAATCTAGGTCACCAGGTCAAATCTTAGAAAAACCTTGTGAACATGCTTGAGGCCACATTTTTGGCTCAATCTTCATGAAACTTTGCTAGAATGTTTGTCTTTATGCTATGTCGGATGAGTTTGAAATTGGGTCATGTTGGGTCAAAAACTAAGTCACTAGGTCAAATCTTAGAAAAACCTTGTTAACACTCTAGAGGCAACAGTTTTGGCCCAGTCTTCATGAAATTTGGTCAGGATGTTCGTCTACATGATATCTTTGATGAGTTTAAAATTATGTCACTTAGGGTTAACAACTAGGTCACCTGCAGGTCAAATCTTAGAAAAACCTTGTGAACACTTTAGAGATTACAGTTTTAGACTAACCTTAATGTAACTTGGTCAGAATATTTGTTTACATCAAATCTCGGATGAATTCAAAACTGGGCAACATAGGGTCAAAAATGTAGGTCACCAGGGCAAATTTTAGAAAAATCTTGTGAACACACTAGAGGCCTACATTTTTTTCCCAGTCTTCATTTAACTTGATATGAATGATGACTGCATGAATTCCCATTTGAGTGCAAATTCAGGTAGGATCAAAATGTAGGCCACTTAGTCAAATGTTAGAAAAACACTTTAGATGCCAGATTTTTTGTTATTTTGCCTAAAACAGCCATCTTAATCAGGTGAGCGACACAGGGCCATCTTGGCCCTCTTGTTTCATATACAGTCCATTTACGATAATTCGGAATGTGATTTTTCGTTTTGACGGCCTTATTCGAATAAATGTCACGGTCCCGTCAAGTTTTCCTATATATCTCATTTAAAATAAATGCAATAATTTGTTTTGCAATTACTCAGACAAATGCAGTAATTCGAACTTTATTACAGACCCAACAAGCAATCAAGTTCGTGATCAATGACACAATAGTTCAGACGCTGTGTGACCGTAATTTCACGCGTATTTTTCACACCTATGTTCATTGGCGGTTATTTCAATTAAAGTGATGCAAACCGTTGATAATCATGTGTTGACATGTGTCACTTGATTGTCAAGAGTATTAACAAACAAACAGAGTGAATTTTTATATAACTATAAATATCAGTGAGTGTTCGAACTTTACTTTACTTTTGTTGTATGCTCGGCAAGAGCAATATCACTCTATCAATAACAAAGATTCGTAGATTACAGATGTATTTGTAAGTTACCATTTATTATTCCTAGTAATTCAGTCAAGGGCTTAGGTCAGCTGGGAGGATAGATGAAAAGAGAATAAAATAAAACATAAGACATAACCGTTCTATATTTTATAAACATGCATATAATACGCAAACTGATTATCACGACGTGTATTTCTTACAAATACATAAAATGTCCTCTGGTAGGTGAACACGGTAATTCGGATGACATGATTTTTCGAACATTTCAGTCAGTCCACAGACCGTTTGAATTATCGTAAATGGACTGTATAAGTCAAAAGGTATGGAAAAAAATCATTATTTTTGTAGAGATTATCTAATTTATCTTTCATTTAAAATATACAGTTATAAATCATTTTGTTTTTAGCATACCAAAGTTTGGGACCGAGAGTTCACCAATCCTGTTGGCGTGGCCGCTGGTTTCGACAAGGATGGTGTAGGAGTAGATGCTATGTTAGGATGTGGGTTTGGCTTTGTTGAGGTTGGCAGTGTCACTCCAAAACCACAGCCTGGCAACCCCAAACCTAGACTCTTCCGACTCTCTGAAGACCTAGCTGTCATAAACAGGTGTAGTGAAATAGTGTTAACCCAATACCCCATGAATATTCATGTAAAAATTTAATGACTTGATGAGTATTCATTTACTGAACTTAAAATGGTGAATAAAACGATGGACTTCTCTTTGCCTTGCAGACTGTAGAATCTTAGTCACAATCTTGTATAAGTCATGATCAGACAGCTCCTGGAACAAGCTGGCTAATGTGTATCTGCTGTTTGCTAAGGCAAAGCATGTCTATTTGAAGTATATGGATCAGAAAGAAAAATACCCATGGTTTTTCAGATTTCATAACTTGTAGCAATATAGCCACATGGACATAATTACATTTTGTATAAAATTATTTTAATTTGATTCAAGATAAAATATAATGTAGAAATAGTCTTTCTATCTTTAGAGGAGTCTTTCAAGGTTTTGTTTTTATTTACAATGCAAAATTTGAGCAATTCAGTGTTACATAATTACCAGTTCCGGAGGCCCTTCTGTAAAATATTTCTTTTTTGTTGTTAATTTAATATTGTGTGTGTGTGGGGGGGGGGGGGGAGCTTACAATCATAGATTCATGTTCTATAAGATGGTAGATGTTTTTATATCCCCACAAATGAAATTTGGGAGGGGTATATAGGAGTCACCCTGTCGGTCGGTCCGTCCGTCCGTCGGTCCGGCGGTTGGTCTACAAATATTTGTCCGGAGCATTTCTCCAAAACTACTGTACCTATGTTGATGAAACTTCATAGGTAGATAGACCTTGATGAGAGGAAGTGCAGTGCATAAGAACCATAACTCTGCATGTATTTTGAAAGGAGTTATTGCCCTTTGTCATTTTTAATCTTTTGATTTTGTCCGGAGCATAACTCCAATACTTAAGTAGCTAGGTTTATTAAACTTCATATGTAGATTGATCTTGATGAGAGAAAGTGCAGTGCATAAGACCATAACTCTACATGTTTTTTAAAGGAGTTATTCCCCTTTGTTAATTTTTGTCTTTTGATTTTGTCCGGAGCATTTCTCCAAAACTACTGTACTTTGTTAAAACCGACCTTCATGAGAGGAAGTGCAGTGCCTAAGAACCATAACTTTGCATGTATTTTGAAAGGAGTTATTGCCCTTTGTCATTTTTAATCTTTTGATTTTGTCCGGACCATAACTCCAATACTAAAGTAGCTAGGTTGATGAAACTTCATATGTAGATTGATCTTGATGAGAGAAAGTGCAGTGCACAAGAACCATAACTCTGCATGTATTTTGAAAGGAGTTATTGCCCTTTGTCATTTTTAATCTTTTGATTTTGTCCGGACCATAACTCCAATACTAAAGTAGCTAGGTTGATGAAACTTCATATGTAGATTGATCTTGATGAGAGAAAGTGCAGTGCACAAGAAAACCACAATGTAAATTCTTAAAGACAGGTTTTTGCAAACAATAAATATGGATGTGAACCATAATTAGACTGCATTTTTATTCTCTTCAGCTACAGATCTTGGGGGCAAATTGTTTTCTTCTGTGTGTCTGTATGTGTGTCTCTCTGTCTATCTGTCTGTCTGTAAAACTTTTTTTTAGCATTGTCCAAAACTTTTGAACCATTGCTCACACTAACTTTAAACCTTACATACATGTAGTCTTTCACACACGCAAACTTTTGAAACTGTATTCCTACACATGACAGACTTCCGGTGTGGGTATTGATCCCTTTATATTTTTTTTGGTTAACCCAAAAATTTTTCATCATGGTAGTTTAATTAAGTAGATTGATTTTCACTGGAATTTAGTAAACTAGTGATAGTAGTCAGGACGTTGTTTTTTTAATAGTGAATATCTTATATTCAGTTTTTATACAAATACTTGAGTTATGAAGCATGTGATAGATAACAATTTGTTATACTTATGTTTTCTTATTTTTAGGTTTGGATTTAACAGTGATGGGCATGCAGCTGTTGAAGATAGATTAAAAAAGAGGAACTCTAAAGGTATGATACTGTTGAAAATCCTACCACAATTACTAGTGTATCTTTGTCAAGGTACAACATACACAGGTTTTGAACTAACCACAGTAGTGGGGTATGGTAGTCTTTTTTGGAATGAAAATTGAGAAACCAGGGAAAATCCACCCGTCCATACTGGTAAGTTCTACCTATCTCATGTTCAGGTCAAGAGTAGGAATCAGTCTGCAATGGTGAGAAAAATTATTTGTGGTAACCAGTCACAGAAATATTATTTTAGTGTAGCAGATATAGATATTTTGACAGTGACATCTCCCTGCACTGTGGGATAATGTCAGTTTTTGTAAATTGGCGTTTTGTTTAACCCTTTGCCTCATTTAGATGCATTTTGATACCTTGGCAAACAGCAGACCTGGATCAGACAGCTTTTTTAAGAGACTACCTGATCTGGGTGTCCTGATTGCTCATACTATATTGTTGGCTTGTAGCTCAGATTCTAGTCTGCATGAAGGAGAAAAGTCTATTGTTTTATAAACCATTTGAAGTTTGATTACATGCAATTAATATGTATAATGTAAATTGATATTCATCAAGCCATGTGTTTATGAGGTAAAGGGTTAACACTGGATTTTGGTGGAATTGAAAAGTGTGTAGTAAACTTAGTAACAGGCTGTGAAATCCAGAGAGAGAAAAAATGCAACTAATTTCTAAACATGAAGAACTGAATAATTATATAAATTGGTATTTTCAAATACAATTTGTAATTACTACCCATTGTTTGCTCATTACTAAAGAACAATACTAGAATAAACTTACAGGATTTTTAATAATAGAATATGAATATCAGTCCATTACTGAATAGATTTTTAACTTTTAACTTCCTAGTATATAGATCTAAAGCTTCAATAAACTGACTTTATTTTTTTATCCCTAGATAGGGGTTACTTTCCATACATATCGGAGGAAAGAAACATGTTAAATATAAATCTGTGGACAGACACACAGACGGATGAAACTGCCTTGGATCTCGCTCCAAGTAAGCCAATATGGATATGCTGCTAAATGAGTTGCATTGGCTTGTAAGTCAGTTGATGATTTCGTATTTTGAATTATTGAAAAGAGTTCTGTTATATAATACAGGTACTACATGTAGTACTGCTCTCTAAGGCTCTGAAGATTCACAAAGGCTGCACACTAAATTAACTTAGCAGATTTCTTTTTCTTTCAGTAAAAATATTGAAATTTTGATACTTTTGTAAGTGAAATATATGTATGTGCTTGCATGAATGTTATTTCTATGATGGCACTGAATTAATAAGAGCAACACATATGTAACATTAATATGTTTGTAAAAGTAAGTAAACACTTGTAATTCATATGTAACATTAAATATGCATTTATGTTTACACTAAATGTAAACAGTAAGTGCAACACATATGTAACATTAAATATGCATTTATGTTAACACTGTAAACAGAAAGTTAAACACATATGTAACATTAAATATGCATTTATGTTTACACTGTAAACAGCATGTGTTATGAGAAATACCATTGAGAGAGGAGAAAAAAAAGATAGGAAAAAAAAAATCTGAAAATAAATTGCTTACACACGTGAAGTTTTCACAATTCTTCTGACTTAAGTTTTGTTTTAACAAAGGATAGGTGGGCCCTGCAGTTGTGCACATTGTTTTCTCAAAAAACACTTACCTTTTCCCTCATTAATATCCATGTACAAATTTATGACTTACTGAATATTAATTTACTGCACTTTAATGGTATAAGAAACTGGATTTTTCTTTGCCATGCAGCTGACTGCGCAGACTCTGAGCAACAGTATTACATGAGGAGGTGATCTGATTAGATATCTTCCAGAAATAACTGTCTGGGTCTGCTCTGTTTGTAAAAGCGACAAACATGTCTATTTGAGTTACAGGGTTTAAAAAATTTCTGGGGTTTATAAAAAAGATGAATTGCATCTTTTCCCAAGGTTTTGCATATAAGCATAGGTGTGTTTAAGAATCTATAGACGAAGGGAATATTGAAATTGGAAATTAGAAGTTTGTTTTTGACAAACCATGGTCATGAAATTGCAAGGTATACATGTACAAAGATATGAGAGAAATTCATATATACCAACCACTCCTGCAGTGCCAGGTTGTCAGATCCTTTAAATTACTACCACTGTTATAGTACACAAAGTTATTTCTGCAGTTTTAAGTTTGTTCTTTTTCTTTTACAATTATTGTTATTGTTCATTGTGTCCAGATAAGTTAAACACATTTTGATACAGTTGAATGCCACTCATAGTCTTCAGAATTGTTGATGAGGAAAGTTTTTGAAGCACACGAAGGTTTAACAAATTAAGGGTATTTGATGATGAAAGCTTTGTCATAGACTTCAGTATTCAGATCACAGATTTACTGTGTGTGTCTTACTTCTAAAGGCTTTGCTATAACACAACCTTGAAATAAACTGCCTTACACCAAGGTATGCTACAGCTGCTGTAAAACACTGAGCTCATTTCAACATCCAATGATTGGGATATAAAATTTCCAGAAAAAAAAAGTATCATGTGTAAAGTTTCATTTTCTATTTAATTTTCCACATACCAGTTTTTCTCTTCCATTCTAGACAGCAGCCCTGGGATTGTTGGAGTGAACCTTGGTAAGAATAAAACATCTGAAAATGCAGATGGGGATTATGTGCAGGGCGTACAAACCTTTGGGTCACTTGCCGACTATCTGGTCATCAATGTGTCCAGTCCAAATACTCCTGGTCTCAGGAACATGCAGGGAAAAGAACAGCTGGAAAAACTGGTTGACAAGGTGGGCTTTGCATGGAATTTCAGAGTTTTTCTTGAAAGTTTTACAGTTTAAAAATCTTCTGTCTTAGTTTTGTTGATATGAATGTTGAAAATGTAATGTAGCTTTAGTTGTTAATATTTGATAGCACTTACATGTTAATGATATTTTTTTTGCATTTTTAATTAGGTAAAGTTTTTTTGTTTTTTTTTAGCTCACCTGAGCACAACGTGCTCAAGGTGAGCTTTTGTGATCACCCTTTGTCCGGTCGTAGTCCGTCCTGCGTCGGGCGATGTGCGTCATCAACAATTTGGCTTGTTAACACTCTAGAGGCCATATTTTTAGGCCAATCTTCATGAAATTAGGTCAGAATGTTTGTCTCCATAAAATCTTGGACAAGTTCGAAATTGGGTCATGTGGGGTCAAAAAGTAGGTCATGTGGTCAAATCTTATAAAAACCTTGTTCACACTCTAGAGGCCACATTTTTGCCCCAATCTTCATGAAACTTGGTCAGAATCTTTGTTTCCTGAAAATCTTGGACAGGTTTGAATTTGGGTCATGTGGGGTCAAAATTAGGTCATGAGGTCAAGTCTTATAAAAATCTTGTTAACACTCTAGAGGCCACATTTTTGGCCCAATCTTCATGAAACTTGGTCGAATGTTTTTTTCAAAATCTTGGACAATTCGAATTTGGGTCATGTGGGGTCAAAAAGTAGGTCATATAAAAAAAATGGCCATATCTTCATGAAACTTGGTCGGAATGTTTGTTTCCATAAAATCTTGGACAAGCTCGAAAGTGGGCCATGTGGGGTCAAAAAGTAGGTCAATATGAAAAATCCAACACGTTGCTCATTTATAATCAGGTGAGCGGTTCAGGGCCATTATGGCCCTCTTGTTGTTTTTTGTTGTTGTTGTTGTTTTTTTTGTTTGTTTTTTAGCTCACAACGTGCTCAAGGTGAGCTTTTCTGATCGCCTTTTGTCCGTCGTCCGTGCGTGCGTCCGTGCGTGCGTCCGGCGTCAACAATTGCTTCAAACAACATCTCCTCCTAAATGGCTTGGCCAATTTGAAAAATATTTTGCAGGAATGTTCCTTGGATGAAGCTCTACTAAAGTTGTATAAATGGTTCTGGTCCATTGCATAATTAGGTCACAGGAGCTAAAAATAGATTTTAAAAATGAAAATTTAAAAAATCTTCTTCTCTGAAACAACAAGGCCTAGCCTTTTGATTTTTGGTATGTAGCATGATCTTATGCATCTCTACCAAGATTGTACAAATTATGACCCTGGGGTCAAAATTGGCTCCGCCCCAGGGGTCACTTGATTTCACATAGGCTAATATAGGAAAAACTTGAAAAAATCTTCTTCTCAGAAACCACAAGGCCTAGCCTTTTGATTTTTGGTATGTAGCATGATCTTATGACTCTCTACCAAGATTGTTCAAATCATGACCCTGGGGTCAAAATTGGCCCCGCCCCAGGGGTCACTTGATTTAACATAGGCTAATATAGGAAAAACTTGAAAAATCTTCTTCTCAGAAACCACAAGGCCTGGGGTTTAGTTATTTGGTGTGCAGCATTGTCTAGTAGATCACAACCAAGTTTGTTCAAATCATGGCCCTGGGATCAAATTTGGCCCCACCAAGGGGTCACCTGATTTTACATAGGCTAATATAGAAAAAACTTGAAAAATCTTCTTCTCTGAAACCACAAGGCCTAGCCTTTTGATTTTTAATATGTAGCATGATCTTATGACTCTCTACCAAGATTGTTCAAATTATGACCCTGGGGTCAAAATTGGCCCCGCCCCAGGGGTCACTTGATTTAACATAGGCTAATATAGAAAAAAAAAAATCTTCTTCTCAGACACCACAAAGCATAGAGTTTAGATATTTGGTGTGTAGCATTTCTAGTCGCTTCTTACCAAGTTTGTTCAAATCATGACGCTGGGGTCAAAATTGGCCCCGCTCCAGGGATCACTTGATTTTACATAGACTTATATTGGAAAAAAAACTAGAAAAATCTTCAAGGTCTGGAGTTTATATATTTGGTATGTAACATGGGGTAATAGACCTCTACCAAGTAGAGTGTGGTAGTGTGTAGCATTGTCTAGTCGATTCTTACCAACTTTGTTCAAATCATGACCCTGGGGTCAAAATTGGCTCTGCCCCAGGGGTCACTTGATTTTACATAGCCTAATGATACCAGGTGAGCGATCCAGGGCCATCATGGCCCTCTTGTTTTTTAGGTTATTTTAAATGATTGTTTGAGTGTACTTATATATACAGCTTAAGCCGTCTCATTAATCATTATATCATCATGCAGGTATCAAAAGCGAGAGGGAAACTGGAGACCAACAGGAAACCACCACTGTTGGTCAAGATAGCCCCAGATCTCACGGATGCTGATAAACAGGATATATCTGATGTGATCCTGAAGTCACCTGTAAGCTGCCTTGTTCTGTTATCTTTACCTAATTTGATTCATTTACACCATGGTGGTCATCAAGTAAATGACCAGTATAAAACTATCAACAAGTAACTTATAATCTAGCCTGAATTTCACAAAGGTTTTCCTCAACACAAAATTCTAAATTTCTGTATAAATGGAGTTTTGATGAAATGTAAGACAATTTACTGTGTATGAATAGATTTATGAATTTCTTTTCTAGGGACAGTAAATAAGGAAGTTGTAAGTCTCCAAAAGTTGAAGAAAATCTGAAATGGAGATGTTTAGTGAAGCTCTGGCAAGGTTATATACTGTTTGCTTCAGATAATGAAGTATCATTGTAAGACCCTCAGGCATTGAGAAAGGTTTTTTATATGATCAGACTATTCACTGGTTTTGCAAGGTATAAAACTGAATATTAAGAAGTTAATCTATAAATGAGGCAAAATAATATTTGGTTTGTGTCATTTTGGTTAAATTAACTACTTTTCAGGCATGAAAATATGAAACATGTTGGTTGAAATTACACAAAAAAGGCTTTGCCGAAATATGTAATGTTTCAGCTACTGAGTTTTAATATTTTCAGATAACAATGACTGCTCATGATTGTTCTTCTCTATGTTTAGGATTGAGTCTATTAAGACATTTATACAGACAATAGAAGACTCAAGCAAGTGTAGGCTTCCATCGTCTGGAGAAATGTCTTAATAGGTTCTGTCCAACACACTTAAGTAACATGATTTTTTGTCGAATTGATCAATTTTTTTTGTACATGGTTAAATATTTAAATATATCACCAATATATTTGAATATTCAGAGCTTAGGAGTGGCCACAGATTTGGGTGATTTCTGTACTCATGTTTTCCTCTGCAGGGTCGTGTGGATGGACTGGTGGTGAGTAATACCACAATCAGTCGACCAGCAAGTCTCCAAAGTAAACACAAGGCAGAACAGGGTGGCCTCAGCGGAGAACCACTGAAAACCATGGCAACACAGACTGTAAAGGACATGTACAAACTGACAAAAGGTTCCAGAATAACATTTGTTTATTGTTTTGCAGTTGTCGGTCGGATGGTTGGTTGGTCTGTCGGTCGGTAGACCATTTTATTTCTGATCAATAACTGGAGAATGCTTAGGCCCACATTCCTCAAACTACATAGGGTAATTGGTCATGACTAGTGGGACCCCTATTGAATTTTGGGTCACTTGGTCAAAGGTCAATTTCACAGTGACCTCGAATGTGAAATCGTGCCTAGGGGGTGCATATGTGTCATTCCAACAACTCTTGTTGCTTTTGTTTCTTAATTCTTATAATAATTACCTTCCAAACATAACTCTTTAAGTACATTGAATATGATGTGGTAAAAAGTATATTAATGTTTTCAGAGAGCATATTGTTTGTGTAAGTTGGAAAATAGGCGTGCATAAATATTTTTTATTGGACTAGTATTTGATATTTAGGTATCTTGGCCCTTAAATTCTAACTACTTCAAAAGCGACTTTTGATGTTCTAGATTTAAGAATTTTGGCATTTTTTTCTTTAAAACAGTTTTTTGTAATGGAAGAAAATTTATTCTGTAAAAAGGATAACAATTTATACTTTGTCTAATACAAATCTGTGTTTGATAATAAAATATGAATTCTGTTTTATATATTTACATGTTTCTCATTGGAAGGCCAAGTGCCAATCATAGGTGTGGGAGGAGTGGCATGTGGCCAGGATGCGTATGACAAGATCCGGGCTGGAGCCAGTCTAGTACAACTGTACTCAGCACTTGTGTACCAGGGACCCCCTGTGGTGAAGAGGATCAAGCGAGAACTACAGGAACTCCTCAAGTAAGTCTCATCTTGTAATGTGGAAATTTCGCAAATTTTCAGCATTCACTGCTGTAGATTTTTTCTGATTGAATGATTGCTGGGAATCAGGCTGATACATTGACTTTTGGCATCCCTTCATATCTCCAGCTGTAAATCAACCTGAAAGTCCTTTTCAGACAGAGCTCCTATGTAGCTTATGGTGTCATTGTAATGGTTATTATCTAAATTATTATTTTTGCAGTTGTTTCTTTTTAAAATAATTCTTCAAAAGATAAACATAGTATTTTGATATAAATGTGATGTATGACAGGTAACCTCTGACACTTAAGTTTGTTTTCCAGGAGAGACGGATTCTCCAATATATCAGAAGCTGTTGGAATAGACACAAAATCCTGATTGAAGTGGCCATTGTAGTGTTGTAGACTTCTCGCCTAGTATTGCCGCATTAACCAAAAACTACACAGCCATGTTGTGAAGAATGAGAGGATGCATGCCAGGGAAACCTGCAGATCTAGTCACACCAAGGACCTGTGTTGAACCTTCATGTGCTGTGTATTTATGTGATGATGATGCCTAATTTGTTTAATTTGGCATAGCAGGAAGAAATAAGTTAAAGACACCAAGGCAAGAATCAAGAGATTTCAGTTGAGGCCTCTTTTAACAGAACTGCAACAGTAAAACATCAGCAGGATCTGAATTCTTCACAAAACCTTGTCAATATTGTACAGATTTGATATCTAGAGTATCAAAATTTGTATGCATTTATTAAATGCTGGTATAAAGCTGATGGATTACTTTGTGTGTCCAGTAGAATGTGTGTATGAAAGTTTTTTTATGTTCTCACAAATCATCAAACAAATACATGTAAGAATGGTTATTTTTTAATACATGCCTTAGACTGTTACAGTAATTGAACTTTTTAGTGTTAACAGATGTATTTAAATTGACTTGCAGGCTATCTGATAGTTACACTGGGATAAAAGCTAGTCAATGGTCAACCTGGTTTGCACAAAACAGCAAATGGTTTTGACCTAGCTATGAATGGAAAAGGCAGGCTGAATGTCTATTGCTGAAAACTGGAAAGGTGCACAGACAGACTGAGCATTTGACTGTCTAGTTTTACATAGATTAATTTTATATTACAAATCATGAAGAGAGATTATGTATTTAATTTGTATTTTTTTACAAATTGCTGTGATATGTTTGAATGAATTGCCTGACAATTTTTAGCAACAGATAAAATTAATTTTGATAGCAATGAACTGTTATGCAGAAAATACAGGTTGTTAAATGCTTGTGTTGATCATAAAATTTGAACATTTATCAAATCATCTATGACCAAAGTATAATCATTTTTGAAAACCTACAGCCATTTGTATAAACCAGGTGTGCATATGCATTTACAGTCACCTATGGAGATGTCTAAGAGCTATATACCGTGCTGTTCACATGCACCTTATACTGTACATAGGAATACATGATTACCAGTTAGGTAATCATGAAAGTTACTTCTAATTAATAACTTAAAAAAGTTGAAATAGAAGCAACATTTAATAGGTTGGTTATCTGAAATGGATAATTTGATAAATAATTAAACCAAAGATTTATACAGTTATTAACCCTTTCCCTCATAGAGGACACCATGAAAAGACCTATGCGAACAGCATAAAACCAGATCAGCCTGTGAGTAACTCGCAGGCTGATCAGGTTTTATGCTGTTCGCTGCTCCTCAGTGGTCTGGAAATGAGGATTTTGTAAATAAATTTGGTAAGGTTTAACTGTGGTTTTCTGCAGATCAGGCTTTATGTGATACCTATTGAGGGTGTCAAAATGAGTATATATGAGGGAAAGGGCTAACCATGATTTTAACCACACCATGATTATAAGTCTAGGTTAAATTTAAACCAAGATTTATACCATTGACTGAAGTCCAACAACATAAGGGATAAAAATGCATATGCACTAAATGTAAGTGCACATTTCCCTAGCATCAAAGTTGCTTTCATTCATTTCTTCGAAATGTTAAGAATTTATAACCAGTCAAAATCACTTTATTAGGTAATCCATCATTGAATTATAATCATGGTCCTTCAAATGCTTAAAAAGACTTCTGTGCATATGCAAGCATCCACAGACTTTGAGTTTTTGGCTCTTTTGCTCTAAGTCTATAAAGGCTAGCATTTCCTATAAAATTCCAACAATCACTTAGACCATGATCATAATTTAATGATGGATGGATTACCTTAAAACTTGAGTTACACCCCTTGATTCCATATGGGAGACAGAATTAAGAGCTTTGTGCTAATATAGAATAATAAAGAAGCAGTTCAATAGTTGACATGTTTAATATAACAACTGTCAGTGAAATCTTGTTCAACATATGCTATTTTGATGTTTTTATAAAATTTCATGCACCATTGTGTTGCTGTTTTGTGTTTGTTACCCATGTAATTAACAGTGAGGATTGGCTTCTACAGTTTCAAGAGTGTTTTTTTCTTTAATTATGAAACACCAAATACTTAATGTCCATTTACTGAAGTTTATGGAATGAAAATAATATACAAAAATATACAATAATTTCATTTTTTTATTTATTTCATAAATTATAATTACATGCAACATATTCACTTTAACATCCTTTCTTTTCTGTAGTCTATAAATAAATAATTTTTAAACCTGAGACAATCATATTTATAAAAAAAAAAATAAAAAAAAAAAAAATTGTGATCAATTAAAAATACAAAATAAACAAAAAAAGTATGGAGAAATATTTAAACAATGAACTATAATTAATTTACTACAATATCATATACAATCAACAAAGTCAAGACATACCCTGAAAAATAAATGGGGTACGGCACATTTTCAGTAGTAGTACAGGTTACCCTCTTCCTTGTGGTTATTCATGTATATATTTATGACTTGATGAAAATTAATTTACTGAACAGATCTTGGTCTGCTCCATTAGCAAAAGTGTCAAAATACGTCTTTAATTACAAGGTAAAGGGTTAAATCACATGTCTGAAACTGGGTTATATGGGAATTTTACAAATGAAATAATAACTGCATTCTCACTTTACCCTTTCCCTCATAGAGGACACCATGAAAAGACCTATGCGAACAGCATAAAACCAGATCAGCCTGCGAGTAACTCGCAGGCTGATCAGGTTTTATGCTGCTCGCTGCTCCTCAGTGGTCTGGAAATGAGGATTTTGTAATTAAATTTGGTAAGGTTTAACTGTGGTTTTCTGCAGATCAGGCTTTATGTGGTACCTACTGAGTGCGTCAAAATGAGTCTATATGAGGGAAAGGGTTAACACACACTTAGTTAAAAAGAGGGGCATAACTGTGTTGAAAATTTAAGAATATTGCCCACATCACAATAAATAAAAAATAATCACATAAAACTAGTCACTGACATACTAAATGAGTCCATCATTTCTAAAATTTGTTTTGTAACAGGAAGAAAGGCTCTACATCAAAACATAGGTGAATATAAACAGTAGTACATGTACCTCAAGGTCATCCTTTATTCTGATATTTATAATTGACCTTCCCCTCAGCACTCAAAATTCTTAAATTTATACAACAATATAAGCCGTAAATCTAAAAATGTGTCCATTGATATCTTTATAATAACTTGCTTTCTATTGAAAACTGTTGCAAAGAAAACCATAGGATTCTAAATGTCACAAAAACTAAAAATGTTTATATATCCATATACATTGTAATAAGGAGCAAAACACATATAGTTGTTTTAGTATTACTAAATTTATCACTAAACAATTATAGCATAGAAATTACTACATTTCAAAATCTTCTTGCTTTACATGATGATTTGAATCTGAATAGGAAAGATCAAGTGGAGCATACACTAAACATAAAATTCTTTCATGCCTAATACATAGATTACTATTGTTCTACCTGGGGAAACTCATCTCAATGAAATAACAAAATTTCAAGTAGAGGCTGCAAGAATTATTTTAGATAAAGACTTTGATACTCCATCACAAGAAATATTCATAAACTTTAGTTTACAAATTAATTAATAATATAAAAATTTTTAGGGCGATTGAAAAAAATAATAAAAAAAATCATGTTTTCAATACTTTTGCATTTAACTAGTCAGACATTACCTAAAATGGTGTCAAATCACATCAAATTATATGACATAACCGTGACATCATGGAAATCTTTATCTGTTTTATGTTCTACTTTGTTATATATTTCAATGTACGGAACGGGAACCAAAATTCTATATCTCACTCAGTTTAAAACAGATGTGAATTATATCTCACTGATGTATTTCAGTATCTCATAGAAAATCATAAGATATAAAAATAAGACTTGTCCCCATTTTGGTCGTCGAAAGTTAGAGATTTATTACAAAATAATGGTTTTACAGGTGTGTGGTGGTTTCCTGAATTGGTGGATATTAAGAGTTTTATTCCATTACTTAGAACTAGATTAAGATATATATATATATATTACTCAGTGGAGAGAAGGCATTAGGAATAGTTCCTCACTGTATCTATACTGCGCATTTAAAACTGTTTTTGAACGTACACCATATTTGAGTATATTAGAAAATTTAAAATATAGGAGAATTTTAGCTAAGTTAAGATTATCTTCACATACCCTTAAACTGTAACTTTTGCAATACTAATGATATTGAAGACGAGTATCTTTTCCTTTTAATTTGTCCAATGTATTTAAACTTAAGAAAATCTTACATTCAACGGTACTATTATACAGACCCTAGCGTCGTAAAATTCACTGAATTAATAAAAGCAGCAAATGTTTCATTATGATAAAATAAGCTATTTATTGAATAAAAGCTTTTCGAACAAGAGAAATTAATTTAATACTATGAATTTAATTAAATCCTTTATCAAAACATTCTCACTAAATGTATATGAGAAAACCTTGTTTGTAACATCTATTTATTTATTTATTTATTTATTTATTTTTCTGTGTAATTGTGCATGCATATTGAATTTCTATGTTTATGTCAATGAGCTATGTATGCTTGTGACAATCAATAAACTTCTGTTCTGTCCCATTGCACAAAGATTCAATATCATGTTAAATCATGGTAGCTTAGGTATTAATCACCTCCAGTGATGGCTCTCCTTGGGAGACAATGTTTACAGTTTAGCATTACTCTACTGACAGTCACAACACAGAACTGGCTATACTGTGTGCCAGTCTCACTTTTAGTGCTGCCTCTATCTCCAGTTCAATCTCCTGGTCATCTAATGAGCATGGTGCAATCACAGGCAAGGAGGCTGCCAAAATGGAAGCAAGTTTCATCTAATTCAAGTTTAATGAAGGGGGAAAGAGACATGAAGATGATAGGTATGAAATATTAAACTAGTCTGTTGTGGAGATAGAACACTGAAGAAAGAGGCAATGGTGTTTTGTGATCTGGATAATGATAGCACTTGCAGAAAAAAGACAATGTGTGATACAGATATGCCAATGATGTAACAGAATGTGTCCAACAGGCTCTGATGCCACAATCTGCTGCATACAGATTCAGCATTGGTTATTATTACTTCTGAAAGTGCTACGGTAATATAATGCGTGTTCATTCAGATACATTGATTCTTAGAGCACTTGTGCAAAAAGCCACCTGAAACAATGACTTTAAGGAACTTTGTTAGTGAACATTAAAGCCATAATGAAGATAAAGTAAGGCTAAAATAAAAAAAACAACATGTCTGGTTCTGGTGACCTGACTGACCCTAATTTGTACTTACTCTAAACCTTCTTTTTTAGCTCACCTGAGCACTTGTGCTCGGGTGAGCTTTTGTGATCGCCTTTTGTCCGTCGTGCGTCGTGCGTCGTGCGTCGTCCGTCGTCCGTCGTCCGTCGTCAACAATTGCTTGTGACCACTCTAGAGGCCACATTTGGCCCAATCTTCATAAACTTTCAGGATGTTTGTCTACATGATATCTCGGATGAGTTCGAAATTGGGTCATGTGGGGTCAAAAATAGGTCACTAGGTCAAATCTTGAAAAACCTTGTGAACACTCTAGAGGCCACAAATTTGGCCCAATCTTCATCAAACTTAATCAGGATGTTTGTCTACATGATATCTCGGATGAGTTCGAAATTGGGTCATGTGGGGTCAAAAAGTAGGTCACTAGGTCAAATCTTAGAAAAACCTTGTGAACACTCTACAGGCCACAAATTTGGCCCAATCTTCATGAAACTTAGTCAGGATGTTTGTCTACATGATATCTCGGATGAGTTCGAAATTGGGTCATGTGGGGTCAAAAACTAGGTCACCAGGGAAAATCTTAGAAAAACCATGCGAACACTCTAGAGGCCACAGTTTTAGCCCAATCTTCATGAAAAATGGTCAGGGTGTTTGTCTACATGATATCTTGGATGAGTTCGAAAATGGGTAATGTGGGGTCAAAAACTAGGTACCAGGTCAAATCTTAGAAAAACCTTGTGAACACCCTACAGGCCACAGTTTTGGCCTAATCTTCATAAATTTTGGTCAGGATGTTTGTCTACATGATATTTGATGAGTTTGAAATTGGGTCATGGGGATCAAAAACTAGGTCACCAGGTCAAATCTAAGAAAAACCTTGTGAACTCTCTAGAGGCCACAGTTTTAGCCCAATCTTCAATAGATTTGGTCAGGATGTTTGTCTAATTGATATATTGGATGAGTTTGAAAATGAGTCACATGAGGTCAAAAACTAGGTCACCAGGTCAAATCTAAGAAAAACCTTGTGAACACTCTAGAGGCCAACATTTTTGTCCCAGTCTTCATTAAACTTAATATGAATGATGACTGCATGAATTCCCAGTTGAGTGCAAATTCAGGTAGGATCAATATGTAGGTCATTTAGTCAAATGTTAGAAAAACACTTTTAGATGCCAGATTTTTTGTCATTATGCCTAACACAGCCATCTTACTCAGGTGAGCGACACAGGGCCATCTTGGCCCTCTTGTTTCGATTTAAGTACAAAAAAAAAGAATGAGTACAGAAATAATGTTTTGGTGTGAGACACACAGTACAGAATGAAATGGGTACCAATATTGCTCAATTTATTGTACTTGGAGTTTACCACATATCACAATTATTCAAAATGGCAGCGTCCGTGACATCAACATGCCTGTTAGCTGTGTTTAACAGAAGGTTGGGGTATTTCCAAAGCGTTGGACATGCCACATTCATAAGTTGCATACCTAAGTAGGTCATTCCCTTTCTTCAGTACTTAAGTGAACCTGATGTTTACATTCTATCTGTTGTTGAGAATATGTAGAAATAACAAGGTATTTGATTAAGTAAGATATTTGTATGTTTGCCTATTTCAAAGTTAATAAATGCTCTGGGAGGAATGTAACTTGCCATTATGCAAAATACACCTGAACAACTGTTGTAAATAACATACATTATTTCCAAAGCGTTGGACATGCCACATTCATAAGTTGCATACCTAAGTAGGTCATTCCCTTTCTTCAGTACTTAAGTGAACCTGATGTTTACATTCTATCTGTTGTTGAGAATATGTAGAAATAACAAGGTATTTGATTAAGTAAGATATTTGTATGTTTGCCTATTTCAAAGTTAATAAATGCTCTGGGAGGAATGTAACTTGCCATTATGCAAAATACACCTGAACAACTGTTGTAAATAACATACATATAAGTTTTTAATGTGAAGCGCTACTCTTTTCTTTTTACAGGAGTAGATCTTCATGTATGTAAAATGGGTCGCTGTTCTAATTAATAAATGTTATGGATTTTTTTTTTTCTCATGCTTAAAATGGATGTTTCCAGTGCAAAATAATGGTAAAAGAAAACATTTTAACAAACAATAACACATTAAAAGCAGTTAGGGTTATGATTAAATTGTCTGTGTAACATATTCCACTCATATTCGTTAGTGCAGAATCTCATTGCATGGATACACAGATACGCAATAGGCACGGATAGGTACAGTTAAATCGGTGGTAGAAAATATGCAAATCAGCAAGGTCAGCAAGGCCTGTTCTGGATCCAAGGTAGCAATCAAAGCAGTTGTTTCAATGGGTATGATAAATTATAACTAGTTTCTACTGATGAAATTCCAGCCAATAGAGGTACAAATAGCTCTGGATAAAATACCATTGACTCATTGCAAATTTATGTTTTTTATTACAGTTTATTTAACATATCACCAGTATCAATTATCAACAAATTTCCATTCAGTTTCAGCTTTCAAAATGCAATCCTATTGACATAAACATGAAAATAAGTGATAAGACAGAAAACGAAATTTGAAATAATATCTTTGCATAATAAAAAGGAAGGACATTTAGTGTCTAAATATGGCCTCACAATGTTGTCCATTGTAGAAATATGTGCTCCCTTAAGGCCTGGTCACATAGGAATTTACGGCTTAATCACGTACAAAAAGTTTTGAAAATCTGGTGGCTTGGCCGTGCTTTGTACGTGGTCCGGCAGTCGGCGGCTGTTCCACTGCTGAAACACTACCTAAGCACGGCTAACCACTTCCAGACGCGGAACAAAAGCGGCAAGTTACCACGGCTAGCCGCGGCTTCATCGCGTCTATTGTGCTGTTCAGTTATGATGGTGTGAGACCGCAGTATAAATAACAGTGTGAAGCCTTTGAGTTTAGAAACTCTCCTGTGTGAAGGTACGAAATGGAGGCTTATGATGGCGCGTTTTTCTTCTCCGGAAGACCAAATCGTATTGTTAAAGGCCTATAAAGTCACCATGGTGTAAGTAAATACGCGAATATGATGAACAAATTTTGTATTTGAGCCATTGTCATCTATGTGTCATTTGGTATATCGTCAGTATAGCCCTTGCAAGTGTAGTTTCCGGACCAGCATTGTGTCGTACCTCAAGTTTTCGGCCCAAAGTTGAACGATATTTTTATATGTTAACTGTTTGGGTAAAGTTATATGCTGTAGCATTTAAAATTATGTCTTCATGTTTGATATACATGTTTTATATAATCATGAGAGCATTATTAAGTGTAACGTTCACTGCTGTGTGAATTTTGTGGTTCTTAAGATCTGTTCTGTAAGAACATTTACTACAGTTTTATCATTTGGCTATTGAACAATATAGAAATGTAGCTTCCGTGAGCTTGTTAAAAATATGAGAGGTGGTACAGTTAATTATATTCAAAATATGCTGTCAGATGTTATATTGCTAACACAAGAAGTTTTTAGAATTTATTTTATTTAGATTTTGTGTTGTAATAAATATTTAAAGATTTTGTGCATTATATATTGCATAAGCATAATTGTATTCTGGTTTGTTGTAATTAAAGTAAATTACATGTATAAGCTGATTGTCCAGCCCTTGCTATTTTGATTTAGAGGTAAATTCTTCAGTATTTGAAATATTTGTTTTTTGTCAAACATAATTGTTTTTTATGAAAGTTTATTTTAAAGACAAATAAAAATTCATACTAAATGTTACATGTTCAAGTTGGTGAATATCCTTTTTGTTTATGATCGCAGCTTTTACCACATTCATGCCAGCGACATAAGAGAATAAAGTCATCTATGCTCATACTCTGGTGTTGTCGATCATTGGCTGGGTTAATTAGCTGTCAAGTCCCAGGGCTTAAGGGCGGCATAGTAAAAGACCAAGTATACTACATCGGGCAACTTACATAGATCTACGTCATTTATCAAGAATGGACAAACACTCGCTCAGGAGCTTGCCTGATCAAATCAGCAAGCGAGAGAGAACTCTTACAGAAAAGGCCTCAGCTCTTTATGAAGAAAGAAAAAACAGATGCAAACGTGCTCTGCTTAATCTTTGGGAGAATGCATCTGATTGCATTAAAACTCTAAACAAGAGGGCCATGATGGCCCTGGATCGCTCACCTGATATCATTAGGCTATGTAAAATCAAGTGACCCCTGGGGCAGAGCCAAGTTTGACCCCAGGGTCATGATTTGAACAAACTTGGTAGAGGTCTATTAGCCCTTGTTACATACCAAATATATAAACTCCAGACCTTGTGGTTTTTGAGAAGAAGATTTTTCTAGTTTTTTTCCAATATAAGTGATCCCTGGAGCGGGGTCAATTTTGACCCCAGGGTCATGATTTGAATAAACTTGTTAAGAATCGACTAGACAATGCTACACACCAAATATCTAAACTCTATGCTTTGTGGTGTCTGAAAAGAAGATTTTTCAATTTTTTTTCCTATTAGCCTATGTTAAATCAAGTGACCCCTTGGCAGGGCCAAATTTGACCCCAGGGTCATAATTTGAACAATCTTGGTAGAGAGACATAAGATCATGCTACATACCAACAAGAGGGCCAAGATGGCCCTGTGTCGCTCACCTGAGTAAGATGGCTGTGTTAGGCATAATGACAAAAAATCTGGCATCTAAAAGTGTTTTTCTAACATTTGACTAAGTGACCTACATATTGATCCTACCTGAATTTGCACTCAACTGGGAATTCATGCAGTCATCATTCATATTAAGTTTAATGAAGACTGGGACAAAAATGTAGGCCTCTAGAGTGTTCACAAGGTTTTTCTTAGATTTGACCTGGTGACCTAGTTTTTGACCTCATGACTCATTTTCAAACTCATCCAAATATCAATTAGACAAACATCCTGACCAAATTATTGAAGATTGGGCTAAAACTGTGGCCTCTAGAGAGTTCACAAGGTTTTTCTTAGATTTAACCTGGTGACCTAGTTTCTGACCCCATGTGACCCAATTTCAAACTCATCCGAGATATCATGTAGACAAACATCCTGATTAAGTTTGATGAAGATTGGGCCAAATTTGTGGCCTCTAGAGTGTTCACAAGGTTTTTCTAAGATTTGACCTGTGACCTAGTTTTTGACCCCACATGACCCAATTTCGAACTCATCCGAGATATCATGTAGACAAACATCCTGACCAAGTTTCGTGAACATTGGGCCAAAACTGTGGCCTCTAGAGTGTTCACAAGGTTTTTCTAAGATTTGACCTGGTGACCAAGTTTTTGACCCCACATGACCCAATTTCGAACTCATCCGAGATATCATGTAGACAAACATCCTGAAATTTATGAAGATTGGGCAAAATGTGGCCTCTAGAGTGTTCACAAGGTTTTTCAAGGATTTGACCTAGTGACCTATTTTTGACCCCACATGACCCAAATTTCGAACTCATCCGAGATATCATGTAGACAAACATCCTGACCAAGTTTCATGAAGATTGGGCCAAAACTGTGGCCTGTTCACAAGGTTTTTCTAAGATTTGACCTAGTGACCTAGTTTTTGACCCCACATGACCCAATTTCGAACTCATCCGAGATATCATGTAGACAAACATCCTGACCAAGTTTCATGAAGATTGGGCCAAAACTGTGGCCTCTAGAGTGTTCACAAGCAATTGTTGACGACGCACGACGGACGACTGACGACGCACGACGGACAAAAGGCGATCACAAAAGCTCACCCGAGCACAAGTGCTCAGGTGAGCTAAAAATCAAAAGGCTAGGCCTTGTGGTTTCGGAGAAGATTTTTTAAATTTGCACTTGAAAATCTATTTTTAGCTCCTGTGACCTAGATTTTTGACCAATCAAAATAATTTAATAATTTGGTAAAGGGCCCCATAATGAACATTCCTGTGAAGTTTTATCAAAATCCAGTAAGTAGTTTAGAAGGAGATGTTGTTTAAAGAAATTGTTGACGACGGACACACGCACGCACGACGGACAAAAGGCGATCACAAAAGCTCACCATGAGCACGTTGTGCTCAGGTGAGCTAAAAACATTAATGATCAAGACACATTAGAAAACTTAGAAGTTGATCTTCTACAACTTTAAATTATATGACCGTGAAGCCAAACAATTTATTAATTTTTTGATAAGAATACAAACAGTTGAAAGTGAGTATGACAGAAAGAATTTCATGTCAGAATTTGAGGAAAATTTGAGGAAAATGTCACCAAATGTCATGACGCCCTTGAAGAACTAAGAAAAAGGAAATCATCGAACAGAGTTGCTAAACCAGAACTGGAAAATGAATCTGTTAAAAGCAGGTGTACAGAAAGCCAAGAAAGTTTGACATGTTCTTATGGTTCAGATCTAGGTGCTGCGATTGCAAAGAAACGTGCAAAGGCTGAAGCATACAAGAAAAACAAATTGCAGCAGCAGAAGTGGAACTTAGTGTGTTAGAAGCAGAAGGAAATGACAGAGAAAGTTGTGAAGCATCACGTTTCACGAGATGAAAAAAGTGTTGGCTTTTTGCAACAAGGTGACACTGAAGAACAGGTTAGGATACGGCGCACTGCTGAATATGTGGAGGCACAAACTCATCATAATGTGGAAGAAACTCTAAATGTATAATCTCCACCATTTGTGCCAAGCTAAACAGGAAATCCAGACGGAAATATAAACATTGCAACATTCTTGATGAAAAAGGACTTACTGCTGAAAGTTTTTCATTTAATGACAGGCCAGAATCCTTTCCATCATGGAAAGAAAGTTTCACAAACACAATACAAAATCTGTGCCTTACACCATTAGAGGAGATGGATTTACTTGTAAGTGGCTTGGGAAAGAGTCATCGAAACAAGTCAACAATATTAAAAATTCATGCGCTGGTCATCCAATGGAAGGTTTGAGGAGAGCATGGGAGCATTTAGAAGAACGGTATGGTTCACCAGAGATGATTGAAGCAGCAGTGAAATTAAAGCTAGCAAATTTTCCAAGACTTTCAAACAAAGACTGCAAGAAACTGTATGAATTGTATGACATTCTATCTGAAATTGAGTCAATTAAAGAACATCCAAAGTACTGTACTTTACTTGCATAGTATGATTCATCATCTGGAGTGCTTCCTATAGTACATAAGTTGCCATATGGTATGCAAGAGAAATGGGCAGCTTGTGCTGCAAAATACAAAGAAGATCATAATGCTGCATTCCCGCCTTTTTCATTCTTTGTTAGATTCGTGAAAGAAATGAGCAAGATAAGAAATGATCCGAGTTTTGCACATCTGATGGGGTCTCAAACTGCAAATAATGCACCCATCAAAAATCATACTAATTTTGGACATACTGTTAATGCAAAGAAAACACTTATCACCGTTGAGAAAAAAGAAAGCATGCCTGAGAAAACAAAAAGCTGTGCCTTACACAAAACAAATCACTCGTTGAATGAGTGCAGAGCCTTCCAAACAAAAACATTCGCAGAAAGAAAACTAATTTTGAAAGAGAACAACATATGTTTCAAGTGCTGTGAAAGCGATAATCATAAGTATAACAAGCTGTCAGAGGACAGCATGCTCGACTATTCAAAATGCTTGTTGGTAAATCAAATAAAATCTATTCAAATTCTTGCCCTTCACATTCCCTGTACATAATAATAGTCAAAAAATGATATACCTTGATAGTCTGATACCCCTTAATATATTTATGATGTCTAAAATCAATCCCATGCCTAGTTACTGAGACATAAGCACAATACCACTGTGCATGCAAAACTTAAACCAACAAGAGGGCCAAGATGGCCCTAGATCGCTCACCTGAGAAAAGTATCATTCATTGCCTGTACAAAACAGATTGCTTTAAAATTAAGATGATGAGATGAAACAATGTTCAGGAATTTTCTGACCCCATCCACAAAAGATATCATCATGACAAACATTCTGCCAAAGTTTGAGGATGATTGGACCAAAAATGTGGCCCTCAGAGTATAAACAAGATTTTTCTAAGATTTGACCTACTGACCTACATTTCTATCCAGCCCCACCCATTTTCAAACTGGTTCGAGATATCATCATGACAAACAATCTGATCAAGTTTGAGGAAGATTGCATCAAAACTGTGGCCTTTAGTGTGTTAACAAGATTTTTCTAAGATTTGACCTACTGACCTACTTTTTGATCCAACCTGACCCATTTTCGAAAGGGTTCAAGATATCATCAAGACAAACATTCTGACCAAGTTTGAGGAAGATTGGATTAAAATTGTGGCCTCTAGTGTGTAAACAAGATTTTTCTAAGATTTGACCTACTGACCTACTTTTTGATCCAACCTGACCCATTTTCGAAAGGGTTCAAGATATCATCAAGACAAACATTCTGACCAAGTTTGAGGAAGATTGGATCAAAATTGTGGCCTCTAGTGTGTAAACAAGATTTTTCTAAGATTTGACCTACTGACCTTCTTTTTGATCCAACCTGACCCATTTTCGAAAGGGTTCAAGATATCATCAAGACAAACATTCTGACCAAGTTTGAGGAAGATTGGATCAAAATTGTGGCCTCTAGTGTGTAAACAAATTTTTTCAAGTTTGACCTACTGACCTACTTTTTATCCAACATGACCCATTTTCGAAAGGGTTCAAGATATCATCAAGACAAACATTCTGACCAAGTTTGAGGAAGATTGGATCAAAATTGTGGCCTCTAGTGTGTAAACATCAAAATTGTTGACGGACGACAAGATTTTTCTAAGATTTGACCTACTGACCTACTTTTTGATCCAACCTGACCCATTTTCAAAAGGGTTCAAGATATCATCAAGACAAACATTCTGACCAAGTTTGAGGAAGATTGGATCAAAATTGTGGCCTCTAGTGTGTAAACATCAAATTGTTGACGGACGACGGACGACGGACAATCAAGTATCCCAAAAGCTCACCCTGAGCTATGCTCAGGTGAGCTAAAAATCCAAGTTAGAAAAGGGCCATAATTTGCATCAGTCCAAAAAAACATTATCCTCCTGTTTTCTGATGCCCTTGAAGACACTACTTAACTTTCTAGTAAATTCCACAAGCAATTTCTGAGATAAAAGCTGGATAGTAGCTTGAATGCAAAAATTAAACCAAAATTCTAAGTTAAAAGGGGGTCATAATTTTTAATTTATTCCATCAAGTTTTATCTTCCTTTATAGTATGATACCCCTAAACATATTAAAGATGTTTCAAATCAATTCCATGCCTGGATACTGAGATATAAGCATGAAAGTAACTTGCATGCAAAACTTTAACCAAAATTTCTAAGTTAAAAAGGGCAATAATTTGTAACATATTCCATCAAGAGTTATCTACCATGAAAGTATGATACCCCTAAATGTATTAAAGATGTTTCAAATCAATCCCATGCCTGGATACTGAGATATTAGCATGAAAGTACCTTGCATGCAAAACTTTAACCAAAATTTCTAAGTTAAAAAGGGGCCATAATTTGTAATATATTCCATCAAGAGTTATCTACCTTGGTTGTATGATGCCCCTAAACATATTCATAAACTTTCAAATCAATACCATGAATGGTTATTGAGATACAAACTAGATAGTAGCTTGCACGCAAAACTTTAACCAAATTTTCTATTGCATGCAAAACTTTAACCAAAATTTCTAAGTTAAAAAGGGGCCATAATTCATATTAAATTCAGTCAAGAGTTATCTACCTTGGTTGTCTGATGCCCCTGAACATATTTATAAACTTTCAAGTCAATACCATAAATGGTTATTGAGATATAAGTTTGATAGTAACTTGTACGCAAAAATTTAACCAAAAGCTGCAACGCCAACGCCGACGCCAGGGTGACTACAATAGCTCTCATATTCTTTGAATAGTCGAGCTAAAAACTGTAAGCTGTACAAGAATTGTGTGAAGTGTGGCAGTGACAAGCATGCTACAGCTATGCATTTAGAGCATTGCACACAGGCGTCTACACAGCATGGTGGGGAGCAGAGAGATGTAAATTCTAAATGCACAGATCTGTGGGAGTGAGAATTTTGCTGGCAAATCATGTGCGAAGCTGGTGCAAGTGACAGTGTTTTCCGTCCAAAATCCAGAAGTTGGTGTGAAGGCCTATGCCATATTAGATGAACAGAGCAACAAAACCCTTGCCAAGTCAGAACTGTTTGATTTGCTAGATTTGCACAGCAATTCACTTGTCAGTGATGAGCCGCAAAACAAACGCTATTTCCCTAATACCAACGCGTAACACCCGTCCGATGACCGTGCTCTGCCAGTGGCCCCAAGTTTTAGTCACTGCCGGAACGCGGATTATCACGTATGTTTAACGTGTGTTGCACGTCTTTACCATGTGTGTCGCCCGTGCTTGTCTGCGGGCTAAAGTTTTGAGCAGTTCAAAACTTTTTTCCGCGTCCGACGCCGTTTCGAATTCTCCCCGCGTCCTGCCACGTCCATAAATCGACTCTTGCTCATCTTAATCTCGACATCAAGGCGAACAACATCGTCTGCACCACGGGAGACCACTTTTTTGGCCGTGATTAAGCCGTAAATTCCTGTGTGACCGGCCTTTTAGAAAAGAGTTGCGTTATAACTAAAGGCCAGTGCAATTTATAATTATTACTTGTTACTTCATATGCAATTATCTTTTCAAGATGATGAACAAGCTTTGGTGAGGTTTGCCACTAAGGCATACTCCTCACTGATCAAGGGAAAAGTGGATCCAGGCATACCTGTCAAGTCTCACGCTTAAATCGTGATTCTCACGATTTTAAGTTCATGGTCACGATTTCACGATTTTTGGCCATTTTCTCACGATTTTTTATAAAAAAATACCAAAAACATTGTGGGTCAGAAATTTGGTCTAATTTACCTTCTCTAATCGTTAAAACAACACAGGATGCAAGCCCCAATATACAGCCCACCCTGTGACGCTTGTCTAGGGGCATTCCAATATACAGGGTACGTCACAAAACTGGTTATCGCCGGTCTTGCTTATACTCGTATATCCCAGGGCATTCCAGGGCTTCCCGAGAGAAAATCCACCAATCACAATGTTGCTTGAATTTCCGAATCCCTCCGAGTCATATACGGGAATTATCGGTAACTATTACTTAAATTCCCGGACATTGCATGATCACCATTCGCGCACTTAATGTCGACTGCAAAACATGAAGACTCCAGAAAAGAAGAAAAAGAGTTATGCCTCAAAGTACAACAACGCGTGGGAACTGGAATTTTCCTGGCTTTCAAAATCTGACACAGGACCCAATTTTGCTTTCTGCAAACTGTGTAGGAGGTATGTTGCATTCGTTTCATTTTTTTTATTGTCGTAGGTTTAAGATAATTGAATGGTATTTCTATGTAATTAAAATTTATATATCGATTGTATTTAAAATTTATATATCGAATGTTTAAAATATTCGACGTAACAACATATTTTGAAAGTAATACACATGGAGTGCAGCAAAAAACATCAAATTAACGCGGATTTACCCAAATTTATTCGTCAGCGTATTATTGATACCACTTTTTGCGCATGCGCCATCTAAACAACATTTTGATACTATGGCAACAGCATTTGATTTGTAAACAGACACTTAAATGTTAATTATGAATCACTGAAGCATACTTCGACGTTCCTTCTTTTCATAACAATAAAAGTACTAACTGATTATTGTAATCTTTGTTATAATCGCCGTGAAAAAGACCGCTCACAATTATTTTTAAACCGAAAGTACATTACAAATCGAATGTCTACATGGTATTTTTACTGTTATCAATCGGTCATTCACATATAACACAGCCACTATATGATGATTAGAATGATATAATTGCATACCAATATATTTAATCATATATAAAAACTGACTGAATTTATATAATAGATCTAGATCTAGCTAATATTTATCCAGACTTGTTAAAGTCAAAGACATCAAAATTTTAGGTAGATCTAGATCTATCTGTTTTAGTCAGTTCTTTGTAGGATTTGAACCTTTGACCTCACATTTTTTAAAATAAAGTAATTCTTTTTCTATTGATATATTCTGAGTAATATACTTAAATGCTTACTCAAACCTCATGTATACATATGTGTCATTTCAGGAGCTTTTCAGTTGGACATGCCGGCAAGAATGATGTGAAGAAACATGGACAGACTGTGATTCACAACAAGGCAGAGAAGTGTGCATTTATTTATTTGGTTGTTTTTCATGTTGATTTCTTTATTACATTTATGCTATGCATAGAAACCTATTTATCATGTATCATGAAATAAATTTTTAAAAAATGTATTTTTTTCTTATTAATTTTGTAAAAGTATGGTAACACAGGACACAAGAAATTCATACTTAATGATCTCAAAAGGCACCAGAATGCATAATTTAATGCATTTAAAAAAAAAATTCTCCCAAACCCACACTCCCATCCGGTCTTCGCGACACGTAAAAATCTCACTCCTTGCCATTCTGAAATGTTGACAGGTATGGATCCAGGCCATGATACCCCAGACAAAATTTTTGGTTTCAAGACTACCAAGTCATCAAACTTGACAAAGGCGAGCGTATAAAGACAGAAAGACTGCTGGCAAGTGAGCAGCAGGGAGATGAGTAAATAAGTCCGCAAAAAGACAAAAAAAAAATGCAGTAGTAACAGAAACACCTGGCATGCACTCTGGTATGGCCAGTTCAGAGGGGAAAAACTGCCAGGGAACATAAAGGATTCAGCATCAGCAGTCAGAACATTGGACCAAAACCCAAGCAAAGAAGGACTGAATTTAAATGTTGTTTTGCACCAAGATGCCCTGTCCCCAAAAAAGTATGTGCCTCCAGATGGCTTGGATCAAAACCTCATGGAACCAGAGTATCCAACCAGTGAAACTGGACAAGAAGCAGGACCAGAGACCTTCCAGCCAAGTCCTAGCCCTGTTTTTCAGTTTCACCAAAATGATTACATGTCATGAAGTTCTACATGGCATGCATATCAGACTGCAATGATGTCCATCCAAAGACAGGCAACAAATTCAAGAGCTACAGATACCTGTACTTATTCATAGTGAGATTTTGTTATTGAGCCTGATTCTGTCTTTAAAAACTTAAAACCTATAACCATCTGTACGCTGTGTATGTCGTTTTTTCAACCAATCTCTGAAATGCTGTACACAGCATTGTTGTTTTTCTATCTTTAGTACAGGGCTTCCCAGAATGCCCAAAATTGCATCATATCTGGCATAAAAACCAACTACTATTGGTTGACCAAGAATATTCCTGCCTATATTAAGTAAAATAATCCCACAAATAAAAAGATTTGCATCATAATTATATAAATGAAAGACAATCATTTCCACTTTCACTTTCCGACCAGACAAAATGGCCGATGCTGTGAGTGATTCAGGCAACGCTAATTTTTCCAATTTTAACTTTGATAGGGCATCTTCATCAGATCTAAGTAACAATTTCGAAGGTTTTGACTTGGAAGATGTACAGAATTTTGTTTTTTGCCAAATATTTCCAAAATAACAGCCAGATAATTATAATATAATTTTTGCTTGCCCAAGCAAGTCAGATGTTGCTGAATGTTGAAATTATTTTGTGACATAATGTAATCTTAAAATATCAATAAACAACTCAAAATATATTGTGTCATTATTCAGTGTGTGTGTGTGTGTGTGTGTGAGAGAGAGGGGGATGACTCAACCATTGAAGTGGGAACATTTAGTAACACTCTTGCCCACCAAGTGAGGACATGAAATGGGATGTGGGGACATTTCATATGTCCCCACACTTACAGTCGATTTTTTCAATGTATTTGGTTTAATTTGCAAAATTTGAATTTTGCTGCTTGTGAGGAAAGATGTCCCCAGGAAAATATATCTCACTCTCAAGACCGTGTTTTTTATAACCCTCACCTATTGCTGCTTGCAATAACCTAAAATGACGTCACATACCACGTGGTATGATCATGCGACTCTCCAGGCATGCGCAGTGCCTTGGCGGTTAAAATGAGAATCATGGGATAGGGGACTTTTCGGCCCCAGGATATATCGACCCCGGTAACACGGGGACAAAACCCAACCAAATATTTAACAGATTTACTCGCCGCGATTGTTCAGTCGTTTTATTTAAGCTGGAAATGTTTGATATGTTATCTTTAATTCATTATTACAATAATATATAAATAACATTTTCGAATATTAGAAAAGAATATCAAAGATGTGGCGAAGCTTGCTCGAAATATAGGAGAATTTAGGGATTCCCTTTATGACGTCATTTTTGGACACACGCGTTTTGCTGGCTGTCAACATACGGCCACTCAGCTACTGTAAAGCGCATGAAGAGTGTGAAATCGGAACAAAAAATGGTGCAAAACGTGGGGGAAAGCTGTCAGATTATTTTGATTATGTGAAGGGAGTTGATGAAGAAGCTCTTTGACGATATCAAACAAAGTTTGAGTATGATAGAGGGTTAAGAACGTTACCAGATCCGTATCATGTTCCGCACGAAAAATTGGAGTTCTGCTGTTTTGAATTGAACATGTTTGGAATTTGAACAGTTTTTGTATATACAATGAATATCAAATGTTATTTTTACTTGAATCCTGGAGTATCTGGTTCTCAACAATATAAGAAATTATTACAAGACAAATGAGCAAATTGATCCCTCACTTTTTTCAACATACATAATATCAATGCACCAAATATCGTCTTTTAAAATGTGATTAACTTTCAATGATGTTTGAAAATAAATTAAAAAAAGATAACTGTCAGTATAACAGAATTAATATTTAAGATGGCGTCTGGAGCTCTCGATAAGGAACTAAAACAAAATTACTCGGGACAGTTGAACGGGACATCCCATTTAGTCTACACCCATTACGCCTACAAATCAAAATTCCATATTGTCTAGTTATACAATTTGGGGAAAAAATCCCATTTGTCTACTAATAAAAACAATATTTATTTGGTGTATAAACAATAATAAGTTCAAGGTAATAGAAGTTTTAATACATATTGATTTTACTTTGTTTTCTTCTTTATGTGAAGGTGCGTTTAGTATGGGGTTTTAAGTTCAATTAGGTGTTAATCAGTATGTTTGAAACAGTTTAAGGGTTCAATAAATAAGAAAAAAAAAAATTACATAATGTCATTTTGATCGTCTTTTTCTCCCCACAAAATTTCATCTCTATGTCAAATTAAAATGTCATTCAGCGTCTATGTCTAGTTTAAATAATGAAACTGTTTTCAGGAGCAAATGTTCGGGATACGCAAGTCAATAAATTGTTCCATTTAAGTTTCTCAATGTATAGTTATAATACTTCATAATGCTAGAAATTGGATTGGTTTATGAGCATAATTAATCAGCTTATGTCACAAGTCTTCAGCTTATGTGTCTAATTTCGATAACATCTACACATTCATAACTTCATTAATCTTTGTTGCTTACTTGTCATACCTTACCTGTGTGATGTTCATGGTAACTGTAAAAACTTTGGTTAGTTATGTTTCTGTATTTAAGATTGAGGGAAGAATTTAGGTCCTTGAAAAGGAGAGTACGTAAACTGGAGGACAAAGTAGAAACATTTGATAAGGAGCTGAACAAAACCGATCCAGAAGAGGAACAGTTGAAGCTTTTAGCGCATATTCAAGATGATCCACAAAGAGTTTTCAGCACTTTAGTACGGGAAAAAAAAACATCAAATGTTCTGGCGATCCCCGTCCTGCATTGGAAGCCAACAAACTACAGCTGTTGGAACGGCTAGTTTGCAAAAAGACAAAAATATCTAAAGAGACTTTCATTAAAAAACTTGAAAATCTTCAAAAAACATTGCGTCAAAAAATGGTGAAGATCAGTGGTACTATGTGATTCTGTTTGTTTGTGTCCACCATCACACTTAGTGTCCAAAAAAAAGCTTTGAAGTAAATTGTTGAAATCAAATAAGTTCTTTTTTAGCTTATTTTTAGCTCACATGTGCAACAAGTGCCAAAGGTGAACTTTTGTGAGTTTTTGTTATCAATTTTTAAAAAAAAAAAATTTAGACTTTCTTCATGAAGTTTAAATTAAGTTCATGGACAAAAAATCATGAAGTGCAAATGAGACATTGAAATAGGAACAAAAAAAATCATGAAATTCTTCATGAAGTATTTTTCAAGGATTTTTATCTTGAATTATTCATGAAGATATATTCATGAAATCTTCATGCATCTTCATGAACTTTATTCTTCATGAATAATTCATGAGTAAATATTTGATTAGTTTTTCTGCATTTGTTCATTTGCATTTCATGATTTTCTCGTGAAGACTTCATGAAATACGTATGTGAAGTATTCATGCATAATTCATGAATATCTCATGAAGTATGACTGAACATTTGGCAGGGGCACCATTCATATAATGGACATTTTGAGGACAAGCTGCACAATCTTATATGCCACACAGACAGCGTCTTTGATGCCTGTGAGAAGTTGCTCTTGGCTTTGTTTTCAGCAGAATACCTCATCATGCACAGCATTACAGGCCGGCGAGCCAACACACACACACAGGCTAAACCCAAATTTGATGAGAGGCTGTACGCATGCTTTCTTCGAGTGATAAAAGCGAAGTTTCCCATGTGCAAGGAATCAGAAATAACAGTCAAAGTTCATTACATAATGTCATTTTGATCGTCTTTTTCTCCCTTTTTCCCTTCTATCTTCTTAATGATGAGGACAATTAGAAGAAAAATACGCGCGCATTATTCTCACTAGAAGAAAAATGTGCGCGCATTGTTCTCACTAGCAGGAAAATGTGCGCACATTTTTCTCATTTTGCTCCATGGAAAAATGCATTGTTTATTTCATCGATAAAAAGTCTGAGTCAAAAACAACATGAAAATATGTTACATCTGAACAATATTTGTTTGTTTGTGTTTTAGGTTTACCGTTGCTGCGACAGTATTTCAGTCATATTAGCGATGTCCAGTTAATTACAGGTGGAGGAAACCCCGAATGCACAGAGACACCTGGGTAAACTACCGACCTTCCGCAAGTCAGCTGGAAAACTTCCTCACATGAAAATCAGAATGACCCTGCCGGGATTTGAACCCACAGCGGTGAGGCCCCAACACATCTGAACAATATGCCACTACTTGCGCTGATGTGCGTTTGTGGAAGGTTAGCAAGAAAATTGAACTTTCGCCAAGGTCATTTCAATGTTTTAGTTCAAGTACAGTTTTCGTTGGCGTTAATGAAAACTATTTATTTTAATAATGCAATTATTTCCTCAATGATATTTGAAGGAAAGATAACATGTACTTCCATACACTTTGATATACAAGTATTTCTTCACGAATTTTCTTAACGTAATTCATGCATTGCATTGCATGAAAATGGACATTCACTTTAAAAGTGAAAGTTCTAGGGACCTATGTATTCTTTGGCACAAGATGGGTTACGTGCCAAGCAGAGAAGACAAGTGGTATGACGTGAACCATTTCTCGGCTATAACGAACGAAAAGGAAAAGGAACAAACATCGCAACCTACAATGGAATGTGACGATGAGACCATCTCACCATGGATAAGCCCCATGCGGACATGTAGTGCAGCGGAAGAAATGCTGAAGGACGAAATCGCTATTAGCTCAACGAACAGATACAGCTTACTAAGCAGCGATTCGGAAATGGACGACGCAAGCGACACTGAAATAGACGATGAAGTGGAAAACAGCCAGGCGGAATCGGTTCATTTAAAGAAACTGCCGGGAAACCGTTTCCTCAACAACGAAGAGGCATTCGTCGAACTCTTAAATTTACTTCCTGAATCAAATAAAATTCTGTGTGGTGCTTAGAACAACACATACATAGTAATTGCTCATGAGCAAAGTGTGAGAAATGACTTTCCAGATGACTGTGGGGTGTGGGAGTCAAAATCCGGATCCACCATGAGACATGACTTTGTGATCTCTGCCTCTAACAATATGAAAACCGTATATAAAAAGGACGAACTTTTGTGTTCAAGGAAGACAATAAACAAACAAATTGTCTACACGCCTCTCAATCCACAGCCCACAGGTGTTTTAACACTTCAACGGTATTACATCAAACTTAAAGGGCAAGAGGACTATAAGAAGAAAGTGACATTCGTTAAAGAAGCACCAGAACGCTTGTCCTTTGTAAAAAAACGTGCACTGATAGAATACCTGGGGAAAAGACGTCATCCTAAAACGCCGCACGGTAATTCAAAAGTAAGCAGAGTATATACTCGAACCGACCCAACTATTTTAAATGATGCTTATAATAAAGATGGAAAAAAGAAGGCCACGGAAATTGTCAAGAACATGTCGAGAAACGACAATAGAGAGGCACCGAAATCGGCGCGACAATTACAAGACAAGATATACAGAGAAAACAAAAGACAAAAGTCAAATCACGCTCCCATAAACAACATTGCTGACGAAGTGCTTCAAATGCTCAGTGCAGTTCACTACAACCCCTATGTCCAGGAGGTGATAATAACCAAAAACAAGGAACCGGTCATAACTCTCTATACAGACGAACAAATAATCGACATGAAACAAAATTGCATGGGCAGAGACGGCAGTGTAATTGGTGTCAACAGGACATTTAATCTCGGCAAAGTGTTCGTAACAGCAACCTCATATAAAAATCGAAGTGTAGAAAATTCGAAAACAGGACAATACCCTGTCTTTTTAGGGCCACTGTGTCTTCATTTTGATGCGAAGAATCAACATACACCAAATTTTTTTCACACTTACGGCAAAAATTAAATACAGAGGAACTCACTTTTGGATCTGACGACGAAAAGGTGCTAAGAAACGCAATTCAATCAAATTAATCCCCCAATCACATTTCATTCTGTGCACTAAACATCTAAAAGATAACATTCGCAGCTATTTGAATCAAATTGGTTGTTCTACTCAAGATCGTGAAAAAATTCTCAAACAAATCTTTAATGACAACGATGGATTGGTTTACGCTCGAACTGACGAAAAGTTTGACAGTAGAGAAATAGATTTAATTTACTTCTTTGAAAAACATCAGAAATTCAAAATCTATTACGAGCGGTACCTACGAAAAAAACTGATCTCATCTGTTTATAAACCATTAAAGGATAAAGTTATATCTAAACTTTGGACAAATAACAATTCGGCATCTATAAATAATAGACTGAAACAAGCAGCTGAGTGGAAGCAACACAAATTACATGAATTATCAGATATACTGAGCACTGTTACAAATATTCAATTCAATAACATCCGGCGTGCATTATATAACTACGGAGACTATAATCTTAATCAGAAAATGGTTTCCTATCAAGTCGATGACGATATGTGGTTAAAAAAAACACCCGAAGAAAGACAAGACCTATTCATTAAATTCCTGAAAGCAAAAATCCCATCCGAAACATGTAAATACATTTATTCAACAGCTGATAACTTCAAATGTAAACAAGAGCTGTCCGAAAGACAGCGTGCTCGACTATTTGGGTATTTGATAGTGACACAATACCATTGTATTAAAGCGGTATTAAAATAATTTATGTGACTCAATTTAGCAGCATGTTCTCTTTAATTCTCAGTAAAACTCAGGTCATAATTCAAAAAAAAAATTCAAGGAAAAGTTCATCTTTGATATGTTGGTTGTCTTGTTAAATTAAATATTATTTAAATTAATATATAATAGTTATTGTATTAAATAAAAAAAGTTAATGCAATTTTAATTTTCTTAAGTATTTAATATTATTAACTAATT